>CANNZV010004700.1:23-36975 GCA_947561585.1 Caprella mutica
TGTGATGATGTACTATCAGAGAAAAGAGTCACTGTGATGATGTACTATCAGAGAAAAGAGTCACTGTGATGATGTACTATCAGAGAAAAGAGTCACTGTGATGATGTACTATCAGAGAAAAGAGTCACTGTGATGATGTACTATCAGAGAAAAGAGTCACTGTGATGATGTACTATCAGAGAAAAGAGTCACTGTGATGATGTACTATCAGAGTAAAGAGTCACTGTGATGATGTATTATCAGAGAAAAGAGTCACTGTGATGATGTACTATCAGAGAAAAGAGTCATTGTGATGATGTAATATCAGAGAAAAGAGTCACTGTGATGATGTACTATCAGAGAAAAGAGTCACTGTGATGATGTACTATCAGAGTAAAGAGTCACTGTGATGATGTACTATCAGAGAAAAGAGTCACTGTGATGATGTACTATCAGAGTAAAGAGTCACTGTGATGATGTATTATCAGAGAAAAGAGTCACTGTGATGATGTACTATCAGAGAAAAGAGTCATTGTGATGATGTAATATCAGAGAAAAGAGTCACTGTGATGATGTACTATCAGAGAAAAGAGTCACTGTGATGATGTACTATCAGAGAAAAGAGTCATTGTGATGATGTAATATCAGAGAAAAGAGTCACTGTGATGATGTACTATCAGAGAAAAGAGTCACTGTGATGATGTACTATCAGAGAAAAGAGTCACTGTGATGATGTACTATCAGAGAAAAGAGTCACTGTGATGATGTACTATCAGAGAAAAGAGTCGCTGTGATGATGTACTATCAGAGAAAAGAGTCACTGTGATGATGTACTATCAGAGAAAAGAGTCACTGTAATGATGTACTATCAGAGAAAAGAGTCACTGTGATGATGTACTATCAGAGAAAAGAGTCACTGTGATGATGTACTATCAGAGAAAAGAGTCACTGTGATGATGTACTATCAGAGAAAAGAGTCACTGTGATGATGTACTATCAGAGAAAAGAGTCACTGTGATGATGTACTATCAGAGAAAAGAGTCACTGTGATGATGAACTATCAGAGAAAAAAGTCACTGCATGATGCTAATTTCATGAATTAAATTTTTCTCATTTGAGTAATCGTGAACTAATTTTAAAATAAAAACTAGATTACGTGCACTTGGTAGAGCGCATACCTTCGCCACCGCTTATCCGTTTGCAACCAAAATCTAATAAACTGGTGACTGGATAGTGACCAATCGTCCCACCAAGTTTCATGCAATATGGTTCAACACTTTTTGAGTTATTGAGTTATAATTGACTTTGACCTTTGACCGGACTGCTCCCAAAATTCTACCAGATGGTTCCTGGACATTGACCAATTGTACCATCAAATTTCAGACAATTTGGTTGAATACATTTTTATTTATTCAGTTATAAATGGCCTTGACCTTGATCTTTGACTTTTGACCCGATTGCTCCCACAATATAACTAAATAGTTCATGTATATTGACCAATTTTCCCACCAAGTTTCATGCAATATGGTTCAATACTTTTTGAGTTATAAATGATCTTGACCTTGACCTTTGACTGGGTCACTCCCCAAATTCTAGCAGCAGGTCACTGGACATGGACCAATCGTTTCACTAAATTTCAGACAATTTGGTTGGATACTTTTCCAGTTATGCGAATAACAAGATGATAAATAAATAAATAAATGCCATCAATAATATAACCTTCCTGCATTCTGCGAAGGTAATAAACATTATCTAATTAGAATATAAAAGTTTTTATTGGAAATAAGAAATCATTAAATAGGCTTAGAATTATACACTTATCTTCAACTATATATATTCATTCTATGAATGTAGAGTTATAATTTTGGACGCAGAATTCAATTTTCGAAATGATACTGAAATATCGAATATAATTGAAAAAGTGTCCATACCGGATGGAAATCAAACAAAAACTTAGTGATATTGACTTACAACACCGATTGACATTTGCGGAGAGCCTGAACATTTCTCAAAAAATATTATCATTCGAGAAGAAGCAGCTTTCGGTATCAGTGGATTTAGTCAATAGACAGATTCACACATTTGGATCAAAATCATGATCCACCTCAAAATCATACCTATACAAGAAGAATTATCACGAAAGAAATTATTACTTCTGATAAATGTGTAGCACTAGGTAAGAGTGGTGATTTGCATCGATATAGGAATGATTGTCATGTTGAAATTAGATAATCGTAGAGAAGTTTGTTTCCATTGAATAATGGTTTCCTTATTATTATTCCAACTATTGGTTAAATGAGGAACAAATGTGCGGCCTTTTCTTTTATTCACTAGAATTTGATTGCACAACTTTCATTTTTTGGAACCTAACACATAACTATCAAAGAGTATTGGCCTGATCTTTGTATTTCAATTAATTATGATGGAAAAAGATAGACAGTTGAATTCTACGTCGAATAATTCAAACTGATTCAAAATCGATTCATTCTTTTGATAGTTACTACAGTATAGAAATGGGTAAACCATTTTTTGAGACATACTATACACTAACTTTACATATATACATTTCACAGTACAATATTAATCACATTTTTCATTACAGAATTCATTCTTTGAGGGGATTGATTTTTCATTCAAATTTCGGATAAATGACATTTTTGATTAAATATCAAGAGTAAAATGGAATGATGAACTGTAAGCAAAGATAAAATACTACAATATAAGATACACTACTCTAGCGACCTTCTGTGTCAAAACGGTTCACAGACACTTGGCCGTCTGACACTTGGTCGATAGACATTTGGCCGAAGGACGTTTGGCTGAAGGACATTTGACCGAACGGACATTTGGCCGAACGGACATTTGGCCGAAATTTCTTTATTTTGAAATAAATGGGATAGTAATATTATTTAGCATAATAGTAACAAGTTCATAGTATGAAGTGAAGTTCTTTTTCGCCCCTTTTATTTGCGATGAAATCTATAATAATTGTGAAATAATTCAAATTGTTGAGCAATATATGCTTGCAGTTCGTAATTTGAATACGCATTAAAACATAAATTAAAGTTATTTTTCCTTTTTATAAAATAATTTTAAATTCGATAGAAATAATAAAACATTTCTTGAATTAACTGGAGGCTGCAGTTCGAATTTTGGATACAAATTATGAACATATTATAATTTAATTCCCTTTTTATAAAAATAACTTTTAATTCCATGGAAATCAAAGTTATAATCAAATTAAACGTAGGCTGCAGGTCATAAATATGGATTTACGTTGAATAAAAGTCTTTCGGCCAAATGTCCGCGCACTGTCAAAACTGTTTGTGCTGCCATCTGGATTTAACAGCGGTAGACTGAATCGAAATAAAGTAATTTAGTATAGACAATTGAGGTTTGTTCTGTGCGTGACGTCACTGCACCAGCACTCTAAAATATAATATAAAATAATTGAAGAGCGTGAAATTACAAAAACTTTTTATTTATTGCCATTATGAAATCAGTAATGGATCAATTGAAGTTATTCACACTGTTTAAACCCTATTTACCTTCGCAATCTTGCGGAAAGTTATATTTTCATCGGAATTTCGCTTAACTTTAGTTAAGTTAGTTATTCGCTTAACTGAAAAAGTGTTCAACCAAATTGCCTGAAATTTGGTTAAACGATTGATCCGTGTCCAGTGACCTGCTGCTAGAATTTTGAGAGTGACCCGGTCAAAGGTCAAGGAATGGTGATTATTGTGAACAGTAAGTGCACCAGATTCGAAAGCCTAAGTCAGTGTAGTCAAACTATTGCTCCCGTTTTCTACTGATATGAGCTGTGTAGATATGGAACCAATATATATATATATACATATATATAATGGAGTAGACTATAATATCTTAATTTCTATCAAATGTAATTAACCATTAAAATTTTCAGAAAATAGATAATAATATCAATAGGTTATTTTTAAAAATCCGTTTTTTACATAGGAAAGTTTGTGAAGGAAGATATAATGTCGAAATTATCATATCAATGAACTAAATGATATTACGTTCAAATGAAAATGCTTAGTTTTTGATGTTCGTTATGCTACAACTGCTATATCAATCAGTTCTTATAGGTCCTATAATGACACTTTCGCCGACAATATGACAATTTTTTACATAAATATGGTATACTTATTTTACACTAAAAAAAGTGAAGTATACATTTTGTCTCTATCATGCAATACTATCAAACCCAAATTCCCCCAACCGGACCGCTAACCTAACCTTATAGGTGGACTATAATAATTATAACGTATAGTGTTTTTTTCAATTTTCGGTGGAAGTGTCGTGCGGCGAAAGTGTTTTCGGCGAGTAAACTTGTCACCATATCAATCAGCATAATATGTTTAAATAATTGAATAATGAAACAATCGATTTTATAATGATAACAGTAAAACGAATCGTTAATTATATTCTCCACTTATTTATTTAATTGTGAAACTATTTCAACTCTCTCCAAATGATAAGTTTCAGATTCACTGTCATAAGTAGACAATATGCTTTTGAAATCATAGATCTCAAGAATATCATAGACGAAACTAAATGGCATCGAATACTTTATACCGCTGGTTTAGATCTCTCTTCGTCTATTTTCGGGATCTATGATATTGAAAGCATATTATCACAATCCTATTCATAAGGTATATTTTATTTAGTGTGTATACTTCTTGACCTCTCGAAATAATAGCCCTAAATAGCCTAGCAATCGCTTTTCACATCACTAATAACTACTCCAAATTGTTTAGGTATTCCTGAAGCGCTTTGCACATCTAAATTATTCTGATGAGAATTTTACTTCAAATGTGCCATTTCGAGCAATGATTCCTATTTAGGATTTTGCATATTAATTTGTGAGGAAAGTTTTGGAATGACTGCCGGTGCGACTCCATTTTGGGTAATTCAGAAATTTATTCAAATCGTTGTTCATAACTTTTTCCTCTCTTATTCATAAGTATATTAGTAATACTGTAACTAAATAGATATGATATTTCAACCGTTTTATTTTCCTATCTTCAAGTAAAATAAACATAATATTCAACCAAATAATTAGCACATGATTATGGTATATTGAAACAATTAGCAAGATAATTGTTTCCGTTAATAAATAAAAATGATTCTGCCTAACATTTTTCAATTAGTGCTTATACGTGATCGTTTTGAAACCCTGAGGTAGGTACTCTTGATTGACAATATAATTGTAGAAGATATATGCCACGTCACGAGTCTCCTGCGTGCTCTATCGACAATTTGGTCCTCGCAACGTCTCCGCTTCTGCTGTCACACCTCAAAGCAAAATTGACTGCAAATTTTATGGGCTCTTGTGTCTGAGGAATAATTGGTTTCACTTGGCTTCGAAAATGAAACAGAAGTACCGACTGAAAAGGAGAGAGCGATAGCTACGTAGAGGATAGCGCTCAGCGTGATATGCGGAGAATAGTAACGAAATTCTATATCTAAGAACAGCATTTGGGAACTGTTTTACTTTTACATTTAATAATAGTAAGTGATATGATCACGTGATTAAATCGGAAATATTATCAGTAAATACAGGTTCAAGTTGTAGAACTACAAAGTTTGAAGAACACAGCCAATGACTAGGAAAAGGAGCAGTGTTATTTACTCGATCTCATTTCCCCAATGGAGAAGAGTTTCCTTGTTATTTTTCCGCAGCATCAGTTTATTCTTATTCCGTCCGAGTTGCCAATTTAAATTGGAGAGTTCCAGAAAGTTCTCCCGATGGCTATTATTTTGAACGACTTTCCAGCCTTCTTAATTTCTTCAAAAGATCAAAAGAAGAAGCAGAAGAAGAAGAAGTTCATTCTTCTGTTTTCGTTTCTTCAGAAGGAATTTTTAATGAAGGAAATATAATCACCAGTTCGTATTATTGTATACAGTCCATCATTTTTAAAGAGGTGTGTTTAGACCTTTCATTTGGAAGGAAAAAATCATCACTAAGGTCCCTAGAATTCATGGAAGTACATATATCTTATTATCTATTACTGTAGAATATGAATATGTATCTATAAATTAAATTAAGATTTTATAAGAGTCATTTGAAATATAGAACTAGTTTATAAAATGTTAATTAGAAATATTAAAGATTATGACCAAATTTACTGAAATAATTATTGTTTACATTGAAAAGAAGTAGATATATTCTAAAGCAAAAAGTAAAGATTCAAGAAAATTCATCTTCTCACTTTTGAACACAAGTGCAAAGTATATAAATTATCTCACTCTTTGTAGAATAAAGAGTCAAAAAGAGTATTGTATCTTCTCACTCTTGAATAGAAATAAAGAGTCCTCAGAATACACTCTAGAATATAAAGAGTCAAGAGAATATAAGAGTCAAGAGAATATATTCCGGCAGTAACAAAGATGGTTCAGAATATCTTTTTCGGTGTTGGATCTTCACACAATGGAGCAATTTGCCGAACTTAATATTCGAATTTAGATCTTTGTGTTCCACAGAGGCTAAAATGGAGTGCATTGTGCCTGCCTCTAAATCTAATTTGCCTGCGATCTTAAATATGCGACAGAGTATTTTATTCGTCATTACGGAATGGTAAACTGTATGGGGAGAATGTGTTAGTATTTTCATTAATACATTCACAGTCCCAAATGATTTATGCAGTCAAGACATAAATGAAGGCACAATAGATAAGTTCCCCGTCAACTTTTGTACATATTAAAGTTGGCAATTTGCAAACTATTAGAGACTCCCTACTTGCGGTTACAGGAATTAATTAAACAAACTTTTGTCTCCATGTAAAGGCTTATAAAATGGCAACTCATAAGCGTAGACTCTTGTTTTATTGCAGCAAAGTTACGGAGTTTGGAGATAGAATGACGACAATGTGAAAATAGTCCTGATTAAATTGTGTGTTCCTTTGGAAACACGAGAATATATCACTAATGTCAACTCACAAATGAAAAAAGTGGATTATAATTAGTTTATAAATACATTCTCTGTTTTTCAATACTCGAATACCATCAAGTGTAATTCAAGTTGTCTTTTATTTTAAATGAAGCTATTGAATATAAAAATCCGTCTATGTATTATGAATGACTAATTTAAACATTCATATCTCGGTTTACTCCTCCAAATTCCTTTCTTCTCTGCTCTTTTTCTCTAATTTTGTTGTCGCTTTCAGCCGAGAGATGGCGGAAGAACAGTGCTTAGGAGCCTCGCAGCTGTCGGTGCATGTTGTAATATCCGGTCTTTAGAAAAACATCCTAAGGAGCTTCCTCCCGTGTATCGACAGAGTCTTAAGATAACATTCAGGCTGCCTTCATTTGAATTCACTAGGGCATCCCAAGCACTGAAATACTGGTTGTAAAGTCTTATTTTCATGGAATGAGCCACCAGAACTTCTTTAATGTTGAACCAATTTAATTATAATGCAATAGTTAGGATTTTATAATATAGAAATTAGTTTTGAGTTTTTATTCTACATTTTTTTTTACAAATATATCTTTCTTTTATTTTTCAATACATATAATTCTTTCGCGATGGTATCCTCTATTGATGACATTAATTATACTAATTACATTACTCATTTCCTTCATTTTATAATAACTTCCCCTCATTATTCAATTGAATTACAATATCTCTTCTTACATTTCTATTTGCGTTATTACATTCGCAGAGCGTGGAAGGCTATATTTTAGGCGGCATTATTTACTTTCCTTCTTTTGAATAATGACATATACAATTAAACAGTTTTGTTACAAAATATACACATACCGTAGCTTCAAATCCTGCCATCGACGGATGACATTCAAGCAATGTCGTGCCTGTAGCAGACATTCTCTTTGACATTTCATTCTCTTTGACATTTGCGGGCAGTGATAAGAAGCAGCGCAAACTCCCCCCAAATCCGCCACAATATTCACACTGGCAAAGGAGTTTATCTCTAAGTCCCCCGTGGTCTCGGAACAAACTTACACATTTTCCTTGTTGTTCGAGATTTATTTTTTCTCTAAGGTTGTAAAATGTACAATGAAAAGCTCCGTATGCATTAATATTAAATGAAATTACGGTAGGAGCCTCGTAAAGGGAATAGCCTGAGAGGTGGCGTGAATATTTTATGTAAATGATATGCAATTAGTTATGGTGA
The DNA here is from genome assembly GCA_947561585.1 of Caprella mutica. Lineage (NCBI taxonomy): Eukaryota > Metazoa > Arthropoda > Malacostraca > Amphipoda > Caprellidae > Caprella > Caprella mutica. The sequence continues at coordinate 8,156 of CANNZV010004700.1, forward strand.
TTCAAAGTATATTTCTATAGTGATTTCTATACACAGAGCTATTCTTTATGCTGATAGGAATACAGATGAAATGGAGTATTCATAACTCGGTTCTTTATTTAGAAATATGATACCCTAAACAAAAATGCATTCTTTACATCTCTCTGACAAGACATCAACAAGCTGGGGACGCTTGGTGAATGATCTTGAAGAATCACGAATAAATTTGTTGGATTTTGGTCAATTCCTTGAGGGATTTAGTTTTGTTTTTGGTGTTGGTCATTTGAAATCTTGCTGTCTGAAATTGATGCATAAACAAAAGTTGAAAAATGGTTGCTCTTTAGATTTCCTACTCTTTTTTACCAGTTATTGCTTAAAGAAGACCCACAATGCATATCATACTGAAGCAGCTCTATCATTTCGAAACACTAATTATGCTTACTTCAACTTTGCCAGCCCGAGATCACAATATATTATTTTGTGCTTTCAACTGCTGTATACATAAAACTTTTCCAGAACACAAGATTGCGCAACGTGCCTTCCTCAATATGTACGGGATAGAATAATGCTGTCTCTGTACCGATGAGTGTTTGTTTGAAGAGATTTTCGTATATTGATGTAGAAACTGCTGCAAATTTGTTACCATGCGAGACTTTCGTTAGGTTTGAGAAGATTTTGGATTGTTTTGTTATGAGTTCTCTGCTTGCAGCTATTCTCTGGTGTCCTTAATAAATAAATAATAAATAATGAGTTTATTTAATGTTTTGTTGAATTAAAAGTAAGGAAAGTTCCGAATTATCTGTCAGTACAACATCTTCGGTCATATAAGAAAAAAACAATGAAAAATTGTTGTTATCAGATAGCACTGTGTAATAATAACGATTGATATATTGTATTTTCTTAAATGACCTACGTAGATGATCAATATTCGGGACATCGCTTAAAATTTCCTTCAGTTAATTTGTTTTTAGCATAACATTGGCAGAAAATACTAATATGACTATGAAGAAAAGGATCGTACGTTTTCTTTGTTTCGATTTCTAATACAAACAAATATTGCACATTAGGCATTTATTTAATTTGTCAACCATTATAATTATGAAGCTTATAAATGACATATAACTTCCAATAATACTTGAGTTAAAAATGATCTTGACCTTCGACCCGATCGATCCCAAAATCTAACCAAATGGTTTCTGGATAATAACCAATCGTCCCATCAAATTTCAGGCAATTTGGGAGACAAATTTTGAGTTATGAGAATAACAATATTACAAATAAATAAAAGCGGACCAAAGCATAACCTTCTGTAATTCGCGAAGGTAAATAATAAATGCTGTCAAATTGCATGGGGTTGCAGCAAACTGATGAGGGACAATAGAGCAACATTGATTGAAACAAAAAAATTATTTGAGAGGACATTTAACTAATTTAGAGATCTTGACACTTCACTGCGACATAATTATTGTGTCTCCTTCGATTGTAACAATTAAAACTGTAGCAAACGTTTTGAGGTCTCAAAGTCTAAGCATTTTCTTAACTGTTAATTAATTAACTTTATTAAGATATCTCATTGGAACCGTAAATGTGCACCTCTTTAAAATGTTCAAAATGAATATTATTTTATTAATGTTTTAGTCATGAATAAAAAATATATATTAATGTTTAAAGGTATAGAGAATCTTACGAACATTTTAATAAATAACTAAATTCTACAGAGAATATTGATGACCTGTATTATATAGGGAACGAATTTGCATGCAAATATTATCTATATTACAGTACTTATATATTCATACATGACTTATTTTTTGTTCAAATTAATCAGGATTCCATATCCAGATATTTGAGCAGATTATACTTTCAATTTTGAAACATGAAATAAAAATTATTGAAACTATTAATCACTTATTTTGATTAGTGATTCAAAAGAGAGTAAACGAAATATTTTTATTTGCATGCAATTCAATTATAATAATGAATGATATTTGCTTCTTTGATATTTTCATGGTCCACATTTATATGAATTCGATGAAAATGTAACGGAATCATTAAAATAGATCTTGATGTTTTAATAACCAACCAATAAACACACTGCAATATAATTGATTACTATTTTTTGCATACTAAATATATGAACAGTTAGGAAATTAATATCTTAAGAGAAATATTTGCATGACTCGATCATCCCATTTTTAAATTCATCAACTATGCAACTTACTCTGTATTTCCATTCCGCAAAAAGCTATAATAATATCTCCCCACGCAATATCTCACGCGACTTTCCACACATCAGATAAATATAAATGTCGGAATTCAGTCGGCTGTCCCTGGAGGAAATTCTTCTGAATAATGCATCCTGATGTGAATGAACAGAGAGGATAGACCTCCAGGTTCACCGAGATGAATTCACAGGATTCGACAACTGAAATATCAACCGGAATGATGAAGAAGAAAGCTCAAGTGGAATAGCTTGTAGAAGGAGAATGATTGATGCTATAATGGATTAAGATGCATCGAAGATATTGAACGATGAAAGGGTATATAGGTTAGCCTTGAAATTAGCGTGAGACTGTTATTGATTTACGGTCAGACTGAAAGCAGTAGCTACAATTCGAAATGGTGTTGAAGGTATAGTTAAGCAGTAACTCAAATCTTGGCATACATTAATAATGTTAACTTACCATAAAAAAGATCTGTGGAATAATTCAAATGATATCTAATTTCTCATTTCCATGCATTAGATATGAATTCCTAAATAGCTGACGGTTGTTTTTATATGTATACCCCTTAATTTCTTGTTATTTCAACTGTAGGCACATCTATTTTTCTTTGAGAGAAAAGTTCGCTTGTCTCTCAGCATCCCAGGGATCAAAGCCTCTGCTTATGAACGATGCAAGCTTCGTTAACTCCCAAAGTAGAGAACTTAATTAAACAGAAAGAAAATGTCTCCAGAATTTAACGACTAATAAGAAAAATATTCCAAACTGAAAGAAAAATTCTAGCTTTGAAAATTGTTGCAATATTATATTTCTTTTTAGTTATATTTAGTGATTTGTTAATATTGATTTAACTTGAGTAAATGTAATATTCCTGTTTTTATTGGGTCTTATATCATTTTATTTTATAAGATTTTTGCTATAATTATTCATGAATTAATCATTAAAATATGACTAGGTACACAAAAATATATCGATTGAAAAATAAAATTTATCACAATCAATCCTTTTTATAATAATTAAGACAGTGCATGTTTTATCTAAGGTTCAGTTCACATTAAATAATTGACACAATAGTATTATTTAAGTCACATTTAAATTTTAAATTACTATCAAGAAAATCGATTTTTTTATAAAAGCTAGTAAATAATATTAAAAAATAAAAATCTATGTTTTTATATTTTTATATTTAAGAACATAGTTAATGCAGTACAACACATATTTTCATTCCATTTATGCCATTCACTTTAGGTATAAAAGGTGGTGGCTATGAACTTTGTTACCCCAGTGCCACGAAGCAAAGTAATGAGATTAGACGTCGAATTACGTCCTTACAAGAGCACGATAAATGCCACATTTTGAGGACGTCAAGCGAACAGCTTCGTAGAGCATTATACCCAATAAAAATAAATTTGGCATGTGAATCGAATTCGGAAAGCCCTTAAGAGGCTATAAATTTCAATAGGTTGGACAGAGGCACTCCCGTAACAAGACAACTAGATGATGTATTGGCCTGCAGTGCCTAACTGCTCTATATGTGTATGCTCTATTCTTGCCACGGCACTTTTTACCGCTTATTAGTTTCTTCTCAATGACTACTTTGTGAGGAATGGACTCATAAAATAGTAATGATAAAACAGAATAGAAATGATTCAGTTTATTTTTAGATGGACAAAAGGATGAAATGAAAAGAAAATAGTTTAAAAAATGTAAGATTTTGGGCTCTGCTGTCCGATAAATATTGTGAGTGACCTATTTCGATATTTATATTCATTCATTTTTTATAATTTATTTATCGTACGTCTCCTTCAACTTAATCTCACAGTCAGTCAGTTCTGCATGATCAGCACCTCAATTCGAGAGCAACAGAAATTGCTTAGTTGATGCTACCATTTGAATTACCCCATGAGCCATATCTTCAACTGTCTTCTACTACGAAGTCCCAAAGATGATCGTAGCTAAGCATCTTGCAGCTAAGAGGATGGAATCTTAGACGAAACCAATCGAACACCAGTTATCTCATCTTCACCTCTGTCGCGATGTTCAGGGTCTCCCTCTCCAAACTTCCTATCCATGACAGGATTTCAACCTGTTCCAATATGTCTACTTGTTCCTCGGACTACTTTTTCCTAGGACTACTTTGAGACTATGACTGTACAAACTCGACATTGAAGAAAATAATTGAGCAACGAAAACAGACTAAAATGGTAAATTGTGGGCAGTTTTATGATGATAACATTGCTAAAAAATCCTTGAAGAAAACCTATTATGTTTTTAAAAGGCCGGTGATTTGAATGAAACCTTATATAAAACTTAAAATATTTATTCTTGGTTAAACTTTACACTAATTCTTAAAATTTAATTCCGAATTTTATTATTAGAATTTTATTCTAAACTTAATTCTTTAAATTTTACACTAAATATAATACTTTAAACATCTAATTCTCAAAACCTTCAATTCTTCAAAATCTTAATTCGGTTAAAATAGTTTCCACTCTTTTGACACTCAATAGAATTTTTTTCTAACTTTTCAGCTTTCTGCTGGGACCAACAACTGAAGAACAACCCATTCTTCATTCTGCTAGAAAAGTGTTTAATTTTAATAAACCTAACAGACTCCACTTCGAAACCATCAATTATCTGAGCACAATGGTTTATTTTTCTCTAAATAGGAATTTAAAAGTGTACTTTTGTGCAGCTGCTGATCAATTAATTATTCCATCATGCTAAATCGTAAATAAATATTCAGTTAGTCAATAAATTATCTTATTATTAATATTGTAATCAAAATTCAATTGTAGAAATATCCAAATATTATTTACTTGCCACTAATTTAAACCAAACCATTATTGTTATAATATTACAGAATATCATTCTATAATTTAGTGATAATTTGATAATTACTCTATACCCATCTGCCAAAGTAAATATTTTAGACTAAAATAACCCAGTGCCTAAAAATACCTTCCTCATCACTGAATGAATATTAATAATATTCTTATCTCCTTTACCCCATCAATATTTTCATAAGAACTTCCCTCATAAAATCCTCAAATTTCTCCAATGTTTGAATATTCTTCAAAGATTTCATTTTGGAGAAAAATCTTTTTCATTTTTGAGGAGTAAATTGCCGCGATGAGTTTTCTAATCAAAGACAAACAGAAGCTCTCCTACCTTCCTATTTTCTTCCCTTCTTCTTTTTCTTCATCGCCTTTCACAGTTTTTAAGCGACTGCTATATTGTGCGGAGATAAAAGCCTCTGTACAGTTTGAACTTTGCAACTGAAGAATGGAAAGTAATATCACAATGTAGAGATTTATGGGGAATATCCTTTCGATAATTAAGATAATGAGGTTATAATAATTAACTCTTTATAGAGGTTCATCTTTTATGTGATACAAAACGTATCTTAATTTTATGATGGATACAAATATGTTTCATGATAATGAAGGACTTTTCCCGCACGTTTGATCTAAATATATTTTGATTTGAGATTAATATTTATGATAAATAACTATTCCGTTGAAATTCTTATTTTGGACTCAAATGTTTTGCTCATTATTTGATATATTCTTTTTAATTCATCATTGTATTGGTATTGTATTGGTATTGTATTGGTATTGTATTGGTATTGTATTGGTATTGTATTGGTATTGTATTGGTATTGTATTGGTATTGTATTGGTATTGTATTGGTATTGTATTGGTATTGTATTGGTATTGTATTGGTATTGTATTGGTATTGTATTGGTATTGTATTGATATTGTATTGGTATTGTATTGGTATTGTATTGGTATTGTATTGGTATTGTATTGGTATTGTATTGGTATTGTATTGGTATTGTATTGGTATTGTATTGGTATTGTATTGGTATTGTATTGGTATTGTATTGGTATTGTATTGGTATTGTATTGGTATTGTATTGGTATTGTATTGGTATTGTATTGGTATTGTATTGGTATTGTATTGGTATTGTATTGGTATTGTATTGGTATTGTATTGGTATTGTATTGGTATTGTATTGGTATTGTATTGGTATTGTATTGGTATTGTATTGGTATTGTATTGGTATTGTATTGGTATTGAATTGGTATTGTATTGGTATTGTATTGGTATTGTATTAGTTGTTTATATTGCGCAGTGTAGATTATATCTCTAATAGAATTGATCGCAGTCCTGAAATATGGTATAATTCAATAACATATAAAGTTGACAAAAATATATTTGGTACTACATATATATATGTTTGTCTTTCTTCAATTATTGAATATGTTTGGTAACTCCACCAATTAAATATAATTTTCTCATAGGTGCGCAATTAAGCAAGCTAGCACGTAATTAAATATTGTAAGGTGAGAAAAGAGTCACCATGTGTATGTGTTCCGCGCAATCTCGATCTAGAATGCGCTGCGTGTTTTCAAGATCTAGAAATGCACAGCGTATTCTTGCATGCAATTTTATGAAAAACATTTCTTAATTTATTTAATTTAAAAGACAATATTTTTACGTTAAAAATTAAGGAGAAAAAATTGAGGTTAATTCCAATCGTTTGGTAGAATGATAATATCTTAGTAAATTAAAATACCAGTTTTGTTCAAGTTTTCATTTTGTAACTAACTCAAGCTTAATTACCAATGTATTACCAAGTTATTATGTATAGATTTAACTATCATATTTTAATGAAATGAACCAATTAAATGTATAAATAATATATTATCTACTCCATCACTGTTGGTTCTGCTTCATACCCTTTACCTGCGTTGCACACTATCGAGATAGTTGCGCATTTTCAATTATCCTAAAATGCAGGCGCAGTGCATTCTCGAGAATGTGCAAATCGGTAAATGGCGCAGAACTTATGCACAATAATATAAATACATAAATATGGAAATAGAACATCTATAAACCTGACAAAAGGACTATCAATGTTCTCATTTTTTTAATATTTATGTATTAGATTTTATCAAAATGTTACCTAAAATTTTCATGTCAGTAATTTTATTTAAATCAGTTTTTAATCACAGTTTTCATTTTACATAAATGATCCTAGTTTGAATATTCTATAAGAATTGTATATTGTAGTTTAACTATTATGTTGCTTTTATGTAGTAATGAAAAATTAGTTGAATAATATATGTTATTGTATTTAGGAGATAATTATTGTCTTTAAATATTTGAAATAAAATAAATGAAAGAATTAATTAGTCTTTCTGGTTAGAGAAGTCATACTGTTGAAAGCAATCTAAAAATGTAGTTAATTCATTTCCATAATTGCGTATTGAAAGAATTAGTTTTACATTCATTAAATATGTTTATATGTTTTTATATCAATCATACACATCAACTTTATCATTAAATTTTCCTTTAGGGGAACTGGGATAGAATTAGGATAGCTGAGTTCACATGCGACCTTTTAGTAGTTCATGATGCAATTAAATAAGTAGAGGGAGTTCCTCACCCCAGTGAATCTTTAACCAGAGCATGAAAACTGTTCGAAACCTTTTGATGGATTGCTTCATCACTCTCTTGATTTCACAGCATTTCTTATGACACCAAACTTGATTGACGAGGTTTGTTTTCTTCGGATAAACTGTCACTGGATTAAAGTCCCTATGAAATTGTCGTTATATCCCCAGATATATAAAAACAGTCATGTTATTATTAATGAAAAAGTTATCCAAAGAATGTTATTTTGGTGCAATAAAGATTCGGATGAAAAATGATAAATTCAATTGTATGATTGATTAGAAATGAAAATGGCTCAAAGAGAACAACAGCAATCTCCCCTGGTCTCAGACAAGGAATTCATCTGGAATGTTGATTGCTAATAATCCGTTGATCACAGAGCACAAATCAGTCGAGTGTCTTCTGTACAGTCGTCTTCAACAGACATGGAGAAACGACAGCTACAATTGTATCAGAAAGACAGTTATTCTCAGTGTGTGTACCTGGTTTGTATTCCCGGCACTCTAAGCCAAAGATCAAAGCTGTAATATTCCTGACATGACAGGAATAGCAAGTTAAGACGCAATTCCCTCTGGAATTGAAAGCAAACTGAATTGCTGGAACAACCTCCTCCTCCATCCCCAATTCCTAGCTCAAAGAGGGAAAGAAAGATCATGTGTCAAACTTGTCCCAAACATGACCACAGCAGCTGAAGAGTGACGAAAACACGCTGCATTTCGGCCAAAGATTAATAGATTCACTCTGAGTTATAGAACAACCAAGGAATATGCAAATGTTGTTCTTTGAAAAGAAATTTAACCTTTCATTTGAAAACAGCTATTGAATATTGTATATAATGTATACAAATTGTCAATATGCAACTCGACAAATACGAAATGGTTGTTTGATGAATGAAAGAAAAAAGTGTGAGATAAAATGTATATTCAAGGAGAACACTCGATATGTTCTCTGTGCACAGGTATTAATTAAATGATAATTTCTTGAAGTTATTTTGAATGGTTGAATAATAACGAACTTATTATTTGTTTATAGAATAATTTGGAAATCGATCCAGTGGAAATTTTTCAAGAAAATTATGAATATCTTTAAGAAATACTTAATAATATATAAAGCGATAATGTTATTTGAAATTGCGAGTGTCCTTGGAGTGATTATATGACTGGATATCAGAAAGAGATTGTGAACAATTGAAATTTCAAATCGTTTATTGGTATTAGGAGGAAACTAATCAATTTAGGTAACACAAAAGACAGCGATGGAAAATAGGACTGCTTTGTGTTCTTCACTTCTGAAGCTCTGGGTATTGGAATCTTATTCACAATATAACATTTTCAGCTCATTCTGACCATGAAATTTAATTAATTACGGCTTGACAAACAATTTCGGATTTATGCCTATCGGAAGAATCTTTTCGGAACAATTCAAAATTTAGTGATTTTCATTAATTGATCCACAAAATTAGAATAAGTAGTTAATCTATAAAAGTACTTTTAGACATTTATTGCTAGAGTGAAGATGCTTTGTATTAATCTTAATTATTATATTATTTATTTTATTTCCCTATTTCATTCAAGCCAAGGATTATTAATGAATACAGTAGAACTCCTCTATAATGAACTCCTGTATAGAGAACCATCCTATTGAATAGAAACCTGTATAGTGAACTACCACGTATAATGAAAATGTTTTATTTAGTCTGCCATAAAATATTCATTATAGTTTTCTATGTATATTTCTAAGAAGTAATCTCTGCATATCGAACTAGTTTCAGTTTATTTATGAGAAATTATGTACTCTGTGTAATGAAATAATATTTTTAAAACAACAGCCTGTATAGTAATGTTATTTTTTTATTACAGAACATATATCTTTACAAAAATTGGAAAATTGCATGTGTCTAATGAATTTAAATTCATGCTTTAAAATTGCATGAAAAACGTGATAATTAAAAACTAGAAAAGGGTGTAAATTTTGGACAACTTTCGCAAAAGTACAGCTTCTTTCAAACTATAATTTGAGTCTGTCTCATTATTAACCCCTTTTATAGTTTGAGTAAAAGTGAAATACTTGAATTTTTAAGACTGTTTTTAATATATTTTGTGTAGTGTGCCATAGAATAGTCTTTGGTTTTCTATGCATCTCTTGACACGTATAATGAACTAACCCTCTATAGTGAACTAGTGGAAGTTCACTATAGAGGAGTTCTCCTTTACTGAATATAATTAATACGTAGCTATAGAGATACCAATTCTGATTTTAAGTTAACTATAGTTATTTTCTCTATAGTTTTTTAATTCATTGTCGAAAATATATTCATTCATGATTTTAAACTTCAATGACTTTTTTTTCAATTAATTATTATACTGGAAGAAAGTTACTCTGAATAAAAACATAATTAATATAAAACTATTAAATTTTAATCATTTCATTGTTGGCTCACTTTAATCTTTAATTAATAACATTTTTTATATTGTAAATATAAAATCATAGAATAGCAAATCGACCAAATCTGGTGATGTTTTTCAAAGTCATAACTTAGTAGGGTGAAGAATAGTGTCCCTCCAAAATCAGTTTGATTCTTTCAAATAATTTCGGGTGTTATATGTTTGGGTAAGTACTGGTCTTAGTAGTTATATTCAAAAGAGGTGTTAATGAATTTCTTCCTACAAGTACACACAAGTAAAGGTGTCCATCATTACTGTTCTGAGTTTCGTATAACATTGATCGGGACCAATCGTATGGCATGCAGTGACAAGTAGGAACTCGTGATTTTTAATAATCCAAGTTAATCAATTAAGGAGTGAAGTTGTTTAAATAGATTTTTCCCGAAATAATGTGGTTAGTATTCAAAAGTTATATATTATTATATATGAACTAATGATGTTAAAGTTTACATATAATTATGTACTGTAAAGATTGAACATTATTCATTTACAAATTGGAAATTTTTTTGTCTGAAATATATTAAATATCATTGCTTGTTGATATAGGGTGAACTGGCCGGGTAGATATAGATGTTGAGAGAAATAATTATAGTTCTTTGTTAGTTGATTGTTTTTTTATTCAGTTGCTAATTAGATCGCACATGTATAGTTTTGTTATTCCAGAATATAACTAGTGTTGTCTATCGTTTGAATGATGGATACCCATCTCCACATCACGGGGTAGAAGAAAAATAACTATTTTGGAACTATGGGATAAGTGATGGTTACCCATCAAAGATGTGCCAATACTATAGTCCTGTACTGAGTATTAGCGGATATCCAGACACTGAAACATTATACTGATGTGCTGGTCTAATTTCACCTGTTCATCGCAATAGTAACTGTTGTTATGCTGCCCCTCGTTTATCCCAATGATTTCACTGCAAATTATTAGCTGGGGAAATCAACTACAGTAGTAAATTCAGAAGCTAACTCTAATTTGTTCAGTACATACAGTCTAGCATAAGATATTGATGATATTGTGGTGTAGTTCTAGTCATATAAGTGCCGGTAAAGCGTTATCTTTCTCCTAGTTAGACTTAGCCACACACACTCTGATCCGTCCAATGAGCTTCTGTAACTTCATTAATTATGCATCAGAAACGGACCACCAACTTATTAAATTCACTTGATTAACAATTAAGAACTTGTGGTGATTTAGCTAACAGCACATTATATCTATCTTAGCAAACTAATTACTGGTATTAGCATATAGCTTGCCATGAGGTAATCACATGGAGGTATATATGCAGTTAGTAGAAACAAAGTGTTAGAGCTGCTCAGTTTATTGTGGAAAACTGATTACATGCATACCCCACTCTTATTACGTCTCACAGTTATTTATTTAATACTCAAAATGTTCCTTTTACATTATAACGTGAATCAGTGGATGATTTCGCTTCTTATTACAAAAGCTAGATGAAAGTAGAAATGGGAAATATTATGAAGTTAAGCTTAATCGCTGCAAGGGCAACCTATAGTTATGTTAATTATGTGTCTTTATTAAATTATGTATCTTCAATGAGAAATTATGTATCATGTATTTTTCTATTTTACTTTTCCTTGTAGGTATAGAATTTTTTTAGGAGTAACTTGGTTTCCAGTTAAAACTGTTTAATGTAAAATATAGATTAAATTGATTAAAATGATTTTTAATCTTCTCACTTGCATAAGCTGTTACGGCGAAAATAGTTTAACGGAACACGACCTAACAAATAACCAAAGTAACTCCTAAAATACTTCAGATATACCTGAAGAAATAAAAGAGAGACATGTCCCACATTTATTCGAATGTCATAAGTCTGAGACGTAATAAGAGCGTGGTATGCCTGTACTAATGTTATGTCTCTTTTGCACCTCAATAAGTGATATTATATTTGATTGATACTATAGTTTTGTAATTTGCTGAAATAAATTATTGTTGCTATTTGGTAAATACAATATAGTGAATTAAATACATTGTAACAAATGAAACAAAAACACTAAAACTTCATAAATTGTTTTTATTATCTATTTTTTCGATATTGTTATGAATAAAAAAGATCAAGATCACATTTTATTAATTTATAAATAGCTTTTAGTATGGAAAATTATTTGGGCTCATATAATAAATAATCCAAAAAACATTTCGGAAAATTTTGAACAAAATTATCGACTTCAAAATAATCTAGATAATTTTCAATAATAGATTTGTTCCGTGGAAACCGAATTTTAATAATGAAGAGAAAAACAAGGGTGGTTTTTGATTTTGAAGTCTAACTTTTCACAATTTCGAAATAATTTCACTACTTGTTCACTACTAAATATTTCGAAATTGTGAAAAGTTAGACTTCAAAAACAAAAACCACCCTTGTTTTTTTCTTCATTATTAAAATCTCGATAATCTATCATCATGTAACAAATAACAATCGTAAAATATTTAATTAATAATGAATAAACAGTTCACTACACAACATAATAATAAGTTAATGTGAACAGCTTACTAAAATATTCTATCTAATTAAATCTATTAGTCAGATGAGAGAATTCATTCCAAACATTAACATCACTAATAGGAAACTATTCAAAGCATGTTATTTTTCAATTAATTTCACCAGATTATCAATTCTTTTAGCGTGAGATTAATTATCGCCTAGAAAACAAACAGTGTTTGCTCTTCAATATGCGATTAAAACAATAGCCATTAATTCCTTTGTCTGAATTCAATTAAGCCAGACAATGACCGTGAAATCTGATCAAAGAAAAGTGAGGAGCGATTGCGCCATCGGCCCTTCGCGCCATTAAAGCTATGCGCCATAGAGAGACAAAGCTATAGTGCGAGGGTATAGTGCTATAGTGTGGGGGTATATTGCTATAGTGCAGGGGTATATTGTATGGCTATAGTGATATAGTGTATATGTATAGTGTTTTGCATATAGTGCAGGGGTATAGTGCTGTAGTGCAGGGGTATAGTGCAGGGGTATAGTGCTATATAGTGCAGGGGTATAGTGCTATAGTGCAGGGGTATAGTGCTATAGTGCAGGGGTATAGTGCTATAGTGCAGGAGTATTATGATATAGTGTATGGGTATAGTGCTATAGTGTAGTGGTATAGTGTATGGCTATAGTGAATGGTGTACTATATTCAAAAGAATATACTATATAGTGTAATGGTATAGTGGTTACAATAGTGTATGGGTATGCGGTATACTATAGTATAGATACACTTGTCTAATGACACACTTACCTGTGTCTACTGACACACTTACATGTGTCTACTGACACTCACATGTCTCTACTGACACACTTACCTGTGTATTCCAATGCAGGCCATAGCGTCACCCCGTTCCTGTGTGGTTATTAAGAGTCCGTAAGAAGCTTACCAACAGAATGTTATACTTTGCTGATAGGGGAATAAGTATGAACCTAATGAGCTTACACTGAACAAAAACCAAAGGCAGGCTTTCTCTTCATTAGGGTGGAGTATTGAGGTGATGCAGAGTTTGTTATTTTGAAGCATGCTAATGATATATCAGAGGAAATCATTCTGCAAATAAATTGGGAAGAGTGAAGAGGGAAATATATTCTCCTTTCTACTCTTCAATGTTGCTATACTCGCATGCCATTCTCTTGAAAAGAATTGTGTTGATTAGTTTAGACTACCATAGTGTTGGAATTAAATATTTTATATTTTGCATTTGTGAATTCCTTGCAATTTTCTCTTCATTTGATAATATTCCTTCCGATTCCTATCTACTTTAGGCAGAAATGTTAAATGAAAATTGGTTCAAATTGTTCAATGTTTTCATTTTAGTCTTCCCATTTCGGATGACCAAATCAATTTGGAGACCAAACCTTATTTTCCAAAGTTTCAAAATTTATTTATACGCAATATGAAAAATTGTAAATAGCAGTTATTAATTTCAAGTACATATTATAAACAATATATAGTTAAAAAATCTAATACATTTTTGATATTATTTACTATAGTTTTAAATTGAATAGAAACGTAATCCTTTGTATTTAGGGAGAAACATTTTTATCTAATCTAACATTTATACCTCAATAATTATAATGGAGAATCTTATCACAAACTATAAGTTCATGGTTCGCAAATAATTTCCCCCTTTAATTTAAATTTAACTGTTAGATCTATCCTTATATTATAGAAATGAATCAGCCCCTCAGTTTGTGTCTTCTATCCATCCTATAGGTGTAGTTGTTCGTGTCCTGCAGTCATTGGGAGTATCCAATCTTGAGCGGTTGGCCAATAATCGATTGTAGGGGAACTGAGACGACGTTTCAGCCAAATACTCTTGATCCCTTTTTCCAGACAATGTAACACGTTATGATATTAGGTGACAAGGACGCAAAGGAACAACAATGATTGCGGGGAAGCACTTTTACATGGAGGGTGGAGGGGAGTCTCCACTTCTCTCTCACTCCATCAATTCTTGGTTAATGATCAGCGATGACTTTGCAGAATATTGTGAAACTTCTAGAGAATTCTCGATGTGAAATTAATTAAGTATATTTGATAATATCCTCCTTTACTAAATTTTAACATTCTTTATGTAATGGATTACAAATTATAAAACTCCTCGCATTCATTGAAGGGAGAATAAGTTATTTACGCGACAGCATAGGTAATTACAGCTTCTAGGACTCCTTAGGTAGGGTCAGTACACTCCCTATAGTGTTCAGAGGGATACTTAGATTTATGAACATTGGCAACAGGGGAGCTACACCTAAATGTCAAAGTGATGAAGAGCTGAGGGTAAAAACTATTCATGTTTATGTACTCAACTTATAATGTTGCAGAGGGATAATCATCATCTATTTTAAAATATAACAGCATATTTCACCATGCTTGAAAAAATAAATATTAGAGACAATATTTACTATAGGTTACACAATTTATAGTATAATCTATAATATATAGTATTACTATAAAGTTGAAAGTTATTAATGAAGTAACATATTCCTAGTCAAATAATGTAATTAATTATTACTTTCTTGTAAAAGTGTAAAGAAATAGAAGTTAAAATCACTGTGTAGTTAATTTTCGTCATGTAATCCTAGCCAGATAATATCTCCGACTCTCTGAACTCCTTCTGGCCAAACCGATTGATTAAATTCCCAATTATTGCCACTCCATTGACTTCTGCCTAAAGTTAGTGAAGTTTTTGATCTTCTGATTTGTTCTGCTGATTATACTGATCTGCTGACTTTTTTGTGATTGTTCCGTTATTTTGATTGGTTTTACTTATTATGCCGATCTTTTGATCTTTCAGATGATTATTCCGATCTTTTGATATTTCCGATGGTTATTCCGATCTTTTGATATTTCCGATGGTTATTCTGATCTTTTGATATTTCAGATGGTTATTCCGATCTTTTGATCTTTCAGATGATTATTCCGATCTTTTGATATTTCAGATGTTTATTCCGATCTTTTGATCTTTCAGATGATTATTCCGATCTTTTGATATTTGCGATGGTTATTCTGATCTTTTGATATTTCAGATGGTTATTCCGATCTTTTGATCTTTCAGATGATTATTCCGATCTTTTGATATTTCAGATGTTTATTCCGATCTTTTGATCTTTCAGATGATTATTCCGATCTTTTGATATTTCAGATGTTTATTCCGATCTTTTGATCTTTCAGATGATTATTCCGATCTTTTGATATTTGCGATGGTTATTCTGATCTTTTGATATTTCAGATGGTTATTCCGATCTTTTGATCTTTCAGATGATTATTCCGATCTTTTGATATTTCAGATGTTTATTCCGATCTTTTGATCTTTCAGATGATTATTCCGATCTTTTGATATTTCAGATGATTGTTCCGATCTTTTGATCTTTCAGATGATTATTCCGATCTTTTGATATTTCAGATGATTATTCCGATCTTTTGATATTTCAGATGTTTATTCCGATCTTTTGATATTTCAGATGATTGTTCCGATCTTTTGATCTTTCAGATGATTATTCCGATCTTTTGATCTTTCAGATGATTATTCCGATCTTTTGATATTTCAGATGTTTATTCCGATCTTTTGATCTTTCAGATGATTATTCCGATCTTTTGATGTTTCAGATGATTATGCCGATCTTTTGATATTTCAGATGATTATTCCGATCTTTTGATCTTTCAGATGATTATGCCGATCTTTTGTCTTCTGCCGATTATAACAATCTTTTGGTTTATTCTATATACTAATTTTACTGATCTTTTGAATTGTTTCGCTCATTATACTGATCTTCTCATTTGTTATTAGTGACTGAACAGATCTTCTCATTTGTTATTAGTGACTGTACAGATCTTCTCATTTGTTATTAGTGACTGTACAGATCTTCTCATTTGTTAATAGTGACTGTACAGATCTTCTGATTTGTTATTAGTGACTGTACAGATCTTCTCATTTGTTATTAGTGACTGTACAGATCTTCTGATTTGTTATTAGTGACTGTACAGATCTTCTAATTTGTTAATAGAGACTGAACAGATCTTCTGATTCGTTGTTAATGGTTACAATGGTCTTAATTCTTCTCTTCATATCATAAGTTTCAGCATCATTAAATCGAGTCTAATTTTTGTGCTTTTATTCTTAACGAAATATGTGCTTTTTATATATTCATACTAGGTACGAGAACACTTAATTCCAATTAAGAAAACTTAATTACTGCATGCTAAGATTTTTTTTAAATTACTTTCTACAATTCACTAAAAAAACATATATAGATAAAACATAGTGAGTGTTATCACTTTAATTTGTCGTGAAGTTCCATATACGAAGGAAATTGAAATATAATTTCTGGTTCTAGAAATTTTATTCGTGGGAAAATTTGACGTGAGGAAAATTCGCCGTGATCGACGAGTATTCACCGTATACATTATTATATGTAGAGGAAATAACTATTGAAACACCTATAAGTATCGTTAAAAATATTGATAATTTTATAAAGAAAACCAATTTGTTGAATAACTTACGAATAAAAAACTTCAGATATTTTTATAAAATTTTAATATTTTATAAATAAGAGTTCATTATTGTAAATATTATATTGTAGATAAATAAAACTAAGATGCCTAAAATTTATATTGATTGTTTATATATGCAATGTATATTCTAATTATTACTTGTATAATTTTGTGAACTAAATAGTCGCGACTAATTTCCAAGTTTAAAACTGTTCAGTGAAAAATATAACATCACTAGTGATGGTTTGCTTTTTTTTCTTGGGGGGGGGGGGGGGGGATTAATCCTAATCGATTCACATCAAAAGTGTTCGTGTTTCCGTGTGTTCAAAATTGTGAATTTAAGATAATGTTGAAGCTATATGTGTTTTTTCTAATTATTGTACTATTCAGAGTTATTGATGGTTTCATACCTACTTTATTTATTTTTTATTTATTCTGTAAACAGATATTCCTTGTACTAAACCCTCTTGAAATCTGAATTGCTGTGCATGTCAAATTAGTTGAAGGTTCATTTAACACTGTTTATAATGCTACATCTGAAATATCTCTCGTGTGAGTCTATATGTTTTCTCTAAACCAAAATTTCAATCATTTCTATTTTAGAATCCATTAAAATCCTCGTTACTACGATTGTGTACCGTAATAATTAAGAAGAATATATAGGAATATAATTTTTCTTAGTTATATATTCCAGCGGCGGAAATTCCGGCGGCGTAAATTCTGGCGGCGAAAAATCCGACGGTGAAATTTCCCATGTCGAATTCTCCGGCCACAATAATTACTATCCTATATTATTCTTGGTAATGTTTAAATGTTAGTTAACTTTTAGCATTTTTCTTTCCATAAAACCATTTACAAAATACTTAATTTTTTTGAACTCTAGTACAAAAGTATTTCAAATTTACGCGTATAAGAGACAAAAATATTTTCTGTTACGCAATTCTAATGTATAAAAAGAAGAAATCCTCCCAATTGTTTAACATCAATTAGATTTATTTGAGGAATGATTAGTATTTATCCACACAGTTAAGATATTGATGTAATATTTCACATTAAAAACAAAATCCTTATTAAGTGAGAAGAAATTATAATTAAATAATAAGAATAACTGGTATTCAGTTTCAAATCTTAAGTAATTTTTCTCAAAACTTGAAATATATTCAATTCAAATAGAAATTACTATAAACAATTTTCCTTTTCCTAACAATAATCTGACAAAACTGAGTAAAATGATTTAATATCACAGACTATCACTCATTTGCTTTGGGTAGAAACCAAGTTACCACAGATATGAAGTGAGTAATTTAGCCAAGACAGTGTTTTTTTGTCTCATTTGTGCTTTTGATATTACTGTAACTTGCAGCTGCGGGATCGCTCTGTAAATATCCTCAGTTTTCTCGGTGTGTAATATCGCTGTGTAAAAAAGTCCTGAGAAATAATTAGGGTTTCTTTGGGAGGAGCTGAGGAGAGTCTGGCTAACTTCAAACACTTCACTGCCAAAATAATCCCAGCTAATAAATAAGTAAGGCTAGGAAACACATTCTAGCACTTAATAACCAATGGAGAGGCGAATCAGTGCAGCTTTGGATGCTCTATCATTGAGATTTATTAGATTAATTAAAGCTCATTAGTGACTATCATCAAAGCAAGTATAGAATGGAATTAAAATCTAGAAAGTAATTGAATAATTAGGTTACTAATCATCATTAACTTTGATCATTGAATGTGGATATATAAATAGATACAACACTTATAGCATCTCTAACAGCACTAATAGCCTCTCTACCAGCACTAATAGAGCATCTCTACCAGCACTAATAGCATCTCTACCAGCACTAATAGCTTCTCTACCAGCACTAATAGCTTCTCTACCAGCACTAACAGCATCTCTACCAGCACTAATAGCATCTCTACCAGCACTAATAGCATCTCTACCAGCACTAATAGCATCTCTAACAGCACTAATAGCATCTCTACCAGCAGTAATAGCATCTCTACCAGCACTAATATAGCATCTCTACCAGCACTAATAGCATCTCTACCAGCACTAATAGCATCTCTACCAGCAATAATAGCATCTCTACCAGCGCTAATGGCATCTCTAACAGCACTTATAGCATCTCTACCAGTACTGATAGCATCTCTACCAGCACTAATAGCATCTCTACCAGCACTAATAGCATCTCAAACAGCACTAATAGCATCTCTACCAGCACTAATAGCTTCTCTACCAGCACTAACAGCATCTCTACCAGCACTAACAGCATCTCTACCAGCACTAATAGCATCTCTACCAGCACTAATAGCATCTCTACCAGCACTAATAGCATCTCTACCAGCACTAATAGCATCTCTACAAGAACTAATAGCATCTCTACCAGCACTAATAGCATCTCTACCAGCACTAATAGCATCTCTACCAGCACTAATAGCATCTCTACCAGCACTAATAGCATCTCTAACAGCACTAATAGCATCTCTAACAGCACTAATAGCATCTCTAACAGCACTAATAGCATCTCTACCAGCACTAATAGCATTTGTACCAGCACTAATAGCATCTCTACCGGCACTAATAGCATCTCTACCAGCACTAATAGCATCTCTACCAGCACTAATAGCATCTCTAACAGCACTAATAGCATCTCTACCAGCACTAATAGCATCTCTAACAGCACTAATAGCATCTCAAACAGCACTAATAGCATCTCTACCAGCACTAATAGCTTCTCTACCAGCACTAACAGCATCTCTACCAGCACTAACAGCATCTCTACCAGCACTAATAGCATCTCTACCAGCACTAATAGCATCTCTACCAGCACTAATAGCATCTCTACCAGCACTAATAGCATCTCTACAAGCACTAATAGCATCTCTACCAGCACTAATAGCATCTCTACCAGCACTAATAGCATCTCTACCAGCACTAATAGCATCTCTAACAGCACTAATAGCATCTCTAACAGCACTAATAGCATCTCTAACAGCACTAATAGCATCTCTACCATCACTAATAGCATTTGTACCAGCACTAATAGCATCTCTACCGGCACTAATAGCATCTCTACCAGCACTAATAGCATCTCTACCAGCACTAATAGCATCTCTAACAGCACTAACAGCATCTCTAACAGCACTAATAGCATCTCTACCAGCACTAATAGCATCTCTAACAGCACTAATAGCATCTCTACCAGCACTAGTAAGATATCAGCAAAGTTTTATAAAATTTGTATTCAATCATTTCTTTTCTATTGTCTAGTTTCAATTTTAAATTACTACAAAGGTACTCAATTCTCAACTCCATTGTAAAGGCTGTCCTATTTTTATCCGTTCAACAGAGCCAGTGTTCTCCCTTCCAATTTTCCAGGCGATTTTTAGTGTATCTGTCTGTCAGTGAGTGTCACAGAGACTGTCTGCTTCTGTCTACACTTCACTGTCTAATCCTCTTACCTCGGCTTATATCCCACCACATTCTGCTAAGCAAAATGACTAGAAGTAACAAGCAGATTCTGTCTCCCAGAGCGCCTCTGAATAAACATGCGCAAGATATTCTGCTGCTCAGAACATATTCTGCCCAGAGAATTACATCTATGGGAGAGTTTCAACTGAACATACAGGACATTATACGTAGATCGGATAGGCGGATGTTGTAGCTGTGGACATCATCCATATAGTACACATTACGAGAGTGTTTTTGTAATTATATAAATAAGTGATTTTCATTTTGATCATAAGAAAAAAGTAATGAAAGATCCATGTAAATGAAGAAGAAAAATGTCAAGAGATTCATTATTCTTGACAAATTCTGGCAAATTCTGTCAATGAATTTATCGGTCATTGAGGGAAATTGAAAATAGAAAGCCTTCTTGTAAATTATTTATTGGGAAGTTTAAGAATAGTTTATTTCATAATTGAGTGTTTATGCATTTAAACAAAGAACATTAACCATTCAGTACTATCCAAGATCGTATAGTTGTTCTCTCCACCTCATGCAGCTCTAAGAAATCGTGCGTGCAAAGATCACGAACCTCAGAATTGACCATAAGATCTTTAGTGACCTTTAATGTTCTCTAAGGGCCTTTACTGCTTCTTCATCTGGCTTTATGGACGGGTGTCTGTATCTCCAGACATCAAACTCCTTTGTACCTACAGAGAAATCATCAGCAATTAAACTGTCCAAACGACTACCTATATTGGCAGAGAAACTGAGACGGAGCTGCAACATCAGCACATGCAATCTGGGGAGTAACTGGAACATTGATAACTCTAGTGAATCTCTAGTTTGTATACATTTATCTTCAAAAGAAGGATTTGTTTACAAATTTGATCATTTTATTCTTGTTCAAAATAGGCCACAACTTGTGTGTAAACACTAAGCTTGAGGTAGAAACTTTTATCACTGATGCACTTAGTGAATTGAATTTATTCATTTTTTGTCATACCTTAATTTATTTTAAGTTTACTTCATAGGGAATTGCTTGTACAAAGTTCAATGCATGGACCTGTTTAATATAAATAAGTTTCTCGTTAAAAGTAATTCATTTTATTAGCATAAACGAATTATTCTTTTATATCCACTTTATATTTTTTTTTTTTTTTTTTTTTTTTTTTTTTTTTTTTTTTTTTTTTTCAATCTAATAAATTCTTCCTTTAAACAAATGAACTATGGGAAAACTCTGTATGATTGATCAAATAAACTTTTTATTATTATTATTATTATATTTAAGCTTAATCTTCATCCATTTTACTGCTAGCCAATTAGTGTATTGATATCACGAATTGTTCTAGATTTGATTATAACAATAGCACTGTTAAACAATAGTCTAGTGAGTATAAAGTGGTGGGAAGTTGTTTTAATTAGCAGCTTAGTTAATTGTCTGGTTCATCTGGCCTGCATTTCGCTTAGTCAGCACCTTCAAGTAGAGGGGTTGCTTCAACATTATTCCCTTGTGCTGTTTGATTTAAAACCAGAAACTGAAATAATCAATAGTTCTTTTATTTGTAATTGATATAATGCTGGGGAATTGCAATTGCCCATAGTTTCTTAATAATGAAAAGTTATATTAAATTATAATTCCCTTTATAACCAAAATATTAATTCTACCCAATGCAGATTTCTATGACTGTCACATTGACTAAATCCTATTCATTTATTCAGTCAGTCATTCATTCTTTCAAAGCGGCTTGCATTGTTTTGTCTTTAAATATTAATTCATTTCATTTCATACACTTCAAAGCTTATATAATGGCGAAATGAATTCAAATGCAGTTGATCTGCGTTGCAAAAACGTTTTGAAATGTGATACCTACTCGCACGCTGGGTTATATTTTATTGCTGTGAAAACATTCACAAAATTCAAAGCATGCATCCACCTAACAAAATCTACAAAAATTTCAACAAAACAATTTAAATCCTACCAACATTGGCGGCGAATTAAACAATTTGCCTTTTTCTTTTTAAATGATTTCGCACTGGGAACTACCGACTAAAATCCCCAAAAAGGGAGGCTGTGAAACGAACGACGCTGAGTTTATGTTTTGATTTAATCGGCTTTGAGAGGAGAAAAAACTGTGACTTTGAATGCAGGGAATCTTTTTCTCTCTTTAGATAGAAAAGAGGAGAGCGATAAATAACACAAACTAAATCACTCCACTCTACGGAAAAATATCTTTTTCTCTAATAGATGTAGAGGGTTTAAAGTTCTCGTCTGACAATCTATTTATTGTAAGTTAGGTAAAATAAAATTTTAGAAAAATCTAAAGTTGTATTGAAATTGAAACTATATATGCATGTAAATAGATTTTGAATCTGAGTTTTCAATATACAACAATAGTGATAATGAAAATTGATGATATGCACTTAGAGAAATCATAAATTATCTGAAGTTGAAACACAGCCCATTGAAGAATAGATCGAAAGGAGAATAGATCGAAAGGAGAATTGATCGAATGGATAATTGGTCGAATGGAGAATAGATCGAAAGGAGAATTGGTCGAATGGAGAATAGATCGAATGGAGAATAGATCCAATGGAGAATTGATCGAAAGGAGAATTGGTCGAATGGAGAATAGATCGAAAGGAGAATTGATCGAATGGAGAATAGATCGAAAGGAGAATTGGTCGAATGGAGAATTGATCGAATGGATAATTGGTCGAATGGAGAATAGATCGAAAGGAGAATTGGTCGAATGGAGAATAGATCGAATGGAGAATAGATCCAATGGAGAATTGACCGAAAGGAGAATTGATCGAAAGGAGAATTGGTCGAATGGAGAATAGATCGAAAGGAGAATTGGTCGAATGGAGAATAGATCGAAAGGAGAATAATTGATCGAATGGAGAATAGATCGAAAGGAGAATTGGTCGAATGGAGAAGAGATCGAATGGGGAATTGATCGAATGGTGAATAGATCGAAAGGAGAATTGATCGAATGGAGAATAGATCGAAAGGAGAATTGGTCGAATGGAGAATTGATCGAAAGGAGAATTGATCGAATGGAGAATAGATCGAAAGGAGAATTGATCGAAAGTAGAATTGGTCGAATGGAGAATTAGTCGAATGGAGAATAGATCGAAAGGAGAATAATTGATCGAATGGAGAATAGATCGAATGGAGAATTGATAGAATGGAGAATAGATCGAATGGAGAATTGATTGAATGGAGAATAGATCGAAAGGAGAATAGATCGAAAGGAGAATTGATCAAATTGAGAATAGATCGAAAGGAGAATTGGTCGAATGGAGAATAGATCGAAAGGAGAATAATTGATCGAATGGAGAATGGATCGAATGGAGAATTGATCAAATGGAGAATAGATCGAAAGGAGAATAGATCGAAAGGAGAATTGGTCGAATGGAGAATAGATCGAAAGGAGAATTGGTTGAATGGAGAATAGATCGAAAGGAGAATAGATCAAAAGGAGAATTGGTCGAATGGAGAATAGATCGAAAGGAGAATAGATCGAATGGAGAATTGATCGAAAGGAGAATAGATCGAAAGGAGAATAGATCGAAAGGAGAATTGGTCGAATGTAGAATAGATCGAAAGGAGAATTGGTCGAATGGAGAATAGATCGAAAGGAGAATAATTGATCGAATGGAGAATAGATCGAAAGGAGAATTGGTCGAATGGAGAAGAGATCGAATGGGGAATTGATCGAATGGTGAATAGATCGAAAGGAGAATTGATCGAATGGAGAATAGATCGAAAGGAGAATTGGTCGAATGGAGAATTGATCGAAAGGAGAATTGATCGAATGGAGAATAGATCGAAAGGAGAATAGATCGAATGGAGAATAGATCGAAAGGAGAATAGATCGAAAGGAGAATAGATCGAAAGGAGAATTGGTCGAATGGAGAATAGATCGAATGGAGAATAGATCCAATGGAGAATTGATCGAATGGAGAATAGATCGAAAGGAGAATAGATCGAATGGAGAATAGATCGAAAGGAGAATAGATCGAAAGGAGAATAGATCGAAAGGAGAATTGGTCGAATGGAGAATAGATCCAATGGAGAATAGATCCAATGGAGAATTGATCGAAAGGAGAATAGATCGAATGGAGAATAGATCGAAAGGAGAATAGATCGAAAGGAGAATAGATCGAAAGGAGAATAGATCGAAAGGAGAATAGATCGAAAGGAGAATAGATCGAAAGGAGAATTGGTCGAATGGAGAATAGATCGAATGGAGAATAGATCCAATGGAGAATTGATCGAAAGGAGAATAGATCGAATGGAGAATAGATCGAAAGGAGAAGAGATCGAAAGGAGAATAGATCGAAAGGAGAATAGATAGAATGGAGAATAGATCGAAAGGAGAATAGATCGAAAGGAGAATTGGTCGAATGGAGAGAGAATTGGTGGAACTGCAAACTATATAACTATTGCATTACTTACTATACAATGGACACACACATACTATCCTTTATTCAATGGAATGATGACATTAATGGTGAATGTAAAAGGTTAGGTTAGCTGTTCAGTTGGGGGGGGGGGGGGGCGTGGGGCGTGAATGTTCCGTACGATAGTGACATAATATATACCTTAAGTTATGTAAAACAAATGCAATGTATTTTTTTTTTTAATGTTTTTACATTCGATCAATTGTTTTCGATAAATTTTTTCTGTAAATTCTCCTAGACCAAAGGTGAAAGTATCTGCATTGGATTGGGTTTTATTATAAGAAAAGATCTCTAAAGAGTAAGGAATGATTAAAATATTAAATAAGTTATATCAAATTAAATTATAAATTTTATGAATTTCAAGACTAATTTTAGCGTAAATTGATATAAACTCAATTAATGACTATATATTTACTGCCAAAGATTAATAAAAATTATAAATTATTGGTATTTGAAAGAGAAAATGATATCAAACATGTAGTTTTCACAATAGTGTAATTATCTACAATAAGAATATTTCATTGATATTATTATTCATAAAAACAAAGGGTAAGAGATAACACAATAAGTGTTATTAATAAATAGACACCATCAATGTTATTGAGTGACCACCAAATTGGCAATGAAAAGGTCTCATGCCCCCATAATGACACCAATATGCTCCGATTATCATCGTCAGGCATTATTGAACTGACAGCATGGCATCATGCTGTAAATACCATGGCACATGCTTTCAATATCAAAGCATCTTGGATTTAATAGCAAGGCATCAGGCTATACCATGACATCACCCAGTCATTCTGATAGTCTCAACTAACGATATAGTCTATAAATTGCGCATCTTCAATGCCGCAGGAATATGCTGACGATATGCTTTGGATGTCCTCCAAAAGAGTTAATGCTACAGCTTGCTGTTATTATGGTGCTTGTTTATTTAGTTAGTGGTAGTTATACTAATTACCTAGCTTGACACACTAGTGGTAGTTATACTACCTAACTTGACACACTAGTGGTAGTAATACTACCTAATTTGACACACTAGTGGTAGCTATACTAGTTACCTAGCTTGACACACTAGTGGTAGTTATACTACCTAACTTGACACACTAGTGGTAGCTATACTAGTTACCTAGCTTGACACACTAGTGGTAGTTATACTACCTAACTTGACAAAACAACTATTTTATAAACACTGATAATTAAAACAATTGAATTATCTTCAATTAATATTATACCACCACCAGATATGTCAAATAAATATTGCAATTCACTTAAAGATTCCAATTGAAAAAAAAATATTATAAATAAATATTAATAAATTAATTGAAAAAATATTATAAATAAATATTAATAAATTAATTGAAAAAAATATTATAAATAAATATTAATAAATTAAAATGAATAAATATTAATTATAAACATTAATATATTAACATGTATATCTACACTAGTATATTAGAAGACTTACTAAAAATTTGCACTATAGTAAAAGATCTCCATTAGTGAATTTCTATCATATACTCGCAAAAATGTTAAATACAAATTTCTGCATGAATTAACAGCGCATCTTATACCTACTCATTATACTCTCAAAATAATTAGGGCCTAACTATAATGGTCCTCCTTCGCCATTTATTTTCTCTTGACCATCTGTATTTCAGAAAAGAAATACTATAGAAACTTGTTAATGAGTTTTTGATGGTGAATTAGTCGGAGCCTTTTATTTGGAGTGTCAATGATATTCATTATATCTTTGTATAATTATTGAACTATTAAAAAAAGTTCTTTTGCCAAACTAAAGATTTGGAAACCTATAAATTAGTCTTCTCCTAAAAGGTCGATAACTATTTGAATTATGAGAATTACTTCTCGTTCGAAATTTATCATTGAAGTTTCCGGATACAAGATAGCGGTGTATGATGTATTAAAGAGGAAATTTATATCAGAAGTTCTAATGCAACTCTCATTTCTATATATTAAAACAAATAATTTTCTCATCCAACAAATGACCTCCTGATTAGCTCCTAAATTTCAACTTAAAACTCCCAATAAATTACTAATGCTTTCTTTTCTAATGACTGGTGCGCATGTAGCAACTTTTCGCATTAATATTGCCGAACATTCTGATAACTTTTATTTATTCGACCAGCCAAAACTATCCGGAAATTGAGAAATTCTGCAGTTCGTGTCGATGCAGGATTTTCTTTCGCTATCTCCAAAATTGATAGCTGGCTTCGAGAGAGAATAACCATTTAGTTTGGATGCCAGCGACTGAATCCAAGAGGAAACTATGCAAGAACATTCTGTAGCTCTGTTTGGACTGTCTGTAACAGCTTTGGACATAAGGATTATAGAGTAGTAATTGAGAAAAAAAATTTGTACCTATTAGTCACAGTGCTAAATTACTTCAAAATACTATCATAAGATGATGAAGACTCTAGAAACTTATTTTCTAGAGTCTATTTTCCTAATCTGAAGCTTGGCAGAGTTTATATAGAGTCGATGACCTCGTTGAATGATTTGATGGTAACGATACTTTTATGTTACTAAATACATTCTCTTTATCTTTATGATATCATTTCTTATTTTAGTTTCTATATTGATTTCACACACTAAAACATAAAAATGATTCAGTCATCTATTAAAGTTTACTAGTCATGCATATGATCAAATTTCGTTTACGCTTTGACTAATACCATCTTAGAAATTCATTTCAAGTATTTAAGCCAATTCAAATTATTGATGTTTTACTTCACCATATTGAAAACAGAGCTTGAATTAATGTAAACTTATATCATTATTATAATGTAAACATATATCATTATGCACAGTACTCCATATGTAGATTGTAGAAGGCTATTTCATACATTTCACATCCTTGTACATAGATGGATTTCATAATGTAGTTTCCTACCAATATTATTATTGCTGGAAACTTTTCATATAGAACATATTTTTTGTTATTTCATAATATTTTTGATTGTATATGTCACATTTTTCAACATTGTACAAAATAGTTTACTGCATTAATTTCAACTGATCCTTCATAATGACACGAATAGGATTTCAATTCATGTATTTCTACCTTTAACTTTAATTTGTCAAATCAAAGAAGAAAGCATCACAATTATCTTTTTCCCGATCTATATTTTCTATAACAGCATCCCTTATAATCTGCCCTAAAATATATGCCAATCATAAAATAGTGTTCAATTCGCAACAAATTGAGCCAGTTTGTTTCCACCTTAACTCTCGAAAAGACAAAAAAGAAGGAAGAACAAATAATTCCCCAAATTGTTCCGGGAAATCTTTAAAATATGAGCACTGAGCAGCAGCTACACTGGAACAACTGGAAAAACTAACGAATAATTCCACTCTGGAAATTGTTTTCTAGGAGCATAAAAAAGAGGCTGGAGAGCGGCGTATATATACTGTCCGCTTCCTGCCATACCCACTAAAATGTATCTTGATTCAGTTAAGAATATTTCGGTAGGGATAGGAAAATTCCAGATTTTGTTAAAGTTCAACCTTTTGCAGAATAATTCGGTTAGTTATTTTTTGCCCTTTGATACCAGAGTCCAGACTTCAAATTGTGACCATATTTCGAGAATTGTATTTTTGCTGCCTTCAAAACGGTGAAGCTTATTGGCTGAACCTCTTTTAATCCTTAAAAGTCACTTTTTATATTATCTTAGGTAGAATATTTTTTGGAACAGTATATGAAGTGTAGAGTTTCTTTAAAAGGATCTATTCATTATTTTCATTAATGAATTGTATAACAAAAAGTAAATA
>CANNZV010004700.1:36999-54242 GCA_947561585.1 Caprella mutica
AAAAAGTAAATAGATTATGAAATCAACTTTGAATAAAAATATGGATCAGTTAAATTTAAATTTGTTTGACAAGAATACACTCCTAAAATATCGGACACACTCATGCATGCAGTTGTTTCACGTTAACCATTTAAGTATAAACTTTGTCACAAAAAGTGACACTAGCACATCAACTTTAATGCAGATATACTCACGTGTTACAATAGCTTAAAAGTGCGATGCATTTTAGTCCCTCCAATTATCCTTCGTTAAAAAGAATGGGAATAATTTCAGTATATTTATTTTAACTGCATCTCGCTGGAATGCTGACAGACTTCAGTGCATTGCACAGAAACACTTCAAAATCAACCACTTGTACAGCTAGATTATGATCTATTGTATAGCAAGGGAAAATGATCCGTTCTAAGGGTCATGCAGCTACTACAACGACCTCCTTAAATTATATGGTTAAACAAATATTTCATTAGTCATTTATTGATTACACTCAGAGATATTGATAATCAACACTTAATTTATTGTTTTTCAAATTTTCAGTAATTTGATTTTGTACCCTTTTCCTATACATTTTATTTGATCAGAAAAGTTCTATAGAAATTTAAAAGAGGTGTAACTATCCTATATTTTCACGCAAATATATCTTTTCAGTTGCTAATTTTACCTACCTTATTATTTCGTACATTTCAAGTTATATAAATATTATAAGATTTTCATTAAAAAAATAAATTTAATAAAAATATGAGATTGTTGACCTTCACTAGCGTTTCTTTGAAATGCTGTCAAAGAAAATTAACAAAGTTTGAATGCCCAACTGAACAATTATGCGATCATACAGCGTCCACTTGATCCGTATAGGGACCTCTTTTTCCAATACATATTCTGTCGTTGCATGTATGAGTTTTACCTGTATATCCAAATTATAGTAGAAGCACTTTAGTGTCACATTTTTGTGACAGAGCTTATACTTAAAGGGTAAACATGAAAAACAATGGTGCATCGGAATTTTTTCTGATTGTATACTAAATACTTATCAAATTAAACTTCTGTTTTCGATAAGGGAATCCTTGGATATTTCATATGATTATTATGAAGCAAATTCACTGCAACATATACCATACACTAGAAATGCCTCATTATTTCCCCCATCACACACACACATGAGAGGAAGTGGAACACACCGACTACTGGATGCAAATACGGAACTCGAAGCAACAAAATCCACCCTCCGGTTATTGACGGCAAATCAAAATCCTATAAAAAGTGACATTAGCATAATTTTGCCAAACATTTGTGCTATTTGCCTGGGGCTTTGAATGAAGCCATACATTATTAATAAAGTTCCTCCGCCATGCTTCGGTAACCACCCTCTCTCTCGTGCCATAGGCAATTTATTACTCTATTTGGCTATAATGTCGCAATTTGTTGGTAGAGTAGTACGTCTGCGAACTAGGAAGGAAGTGCTGCGTCCCTGGAAATAAGTTCTGAAGCACTTATTGCTCTACTTCTTGTTATAGTTCATATAGTCACTATGGTTCTATAGTTCTTAATGAAAATATAGTCACTATGGTTCTATAGTTCTTAATGAAAATATAGTCACTATGGTTCTATAGTTTTTAATGAAAATATAGTCACTATGGTTTTATAGTTCATAAATAGTCAGTCACTATGGTCTTATAGCTCGTAATGAAAATATAGTGTCTATGGTTCTATAGTTCATATATAGTCACTATGATTTTATAGTCTTTAAATAGTCACTATATGGTTTTGCAGTTCTTAATGGAAATATAGTCACTATAATGGTTCTAAAGTTCTTAAAGAAAATATAGTCACTTTGATTTTACAGTTCTTGAATAGTCACTGTGGTTTTACAGTTCTTAGAGAAAATAGTCACTGTGGTTTTCATTATTTTACTATGCGTTGTTTTGAACTAAAAAAAATTTTTCAAGAATGTTTTAATAGTCGTGTGAAATATAAAGAAACTAGATTACGTGCAGTCGGTAGAGCGCAAACCTTTGACTGATTCTCTCTTAAAATCTAATAAACTGGTGACTGGATAATAACCAATTCAATATGGTTCAATACCTTTTGAGTTATTAAGTTTTTTAAATGACCTTGACCTTTGATGGTCAAGATCTCTCCCAAAATTCTACCAGATGGTTTCTGGATATTGACCAATTGTCCCATCAAATTTCAGACAATTTGGTTGAATTCTTTTTGAGTTATTGATTAATAAATGGTCTTGACCTTTGACCTTTAACCCGATCGCTCCCAAAATCCAACAAAATGGTTCCTGGGTCACTCCCCAAATTCTACCAGCAGGTTACTGGACATTGATCAACCGTTTCACCAAATTTCAGGCAATTTAGTTAAACCTATTTTCAGTTATGCGAATAACAAGATGATAAATAAATAAATAAATGGCGGGTATGAAATGACCTTCATCAAATTTGCGAAGGTAACTAGTGTCATTTGCCGTTAAAAATATCGGGTCATCATCAATAGCCGTTAAATTATTAGTATACATGAAGATAATTAATTACACTGTAGTGATTGACCCGTTGTGAAAGTAAATGTAATAAATAAAATAATTATTCTTATAATCCAATTTAGTGAGATGCAAATAATGAATTGTTAGTTAAATAAACTTTAGCAAGATATGCAACTCTGATATCACAGAACTCTGATCTGGTGGTGATTATCAATTAGCATTTTGTCCTTGCAACGTTGCAATGATTTTAATTTAGAAATGGAATATGAAATGATTCTAATGGAACTTTGGATATTTCCAGTTATTGAAATGCAGCGCAAAATACTTTTAATAGTAAATAAACATGCAATACACAACTTTATCACTATTTACAAAAAAGAAATATAAGTCTGAAATATTTTAAATGTTCCCTCGAACCTCTAAAGGAATATATATAAGTTCTATTCCTATCTTCTATTATATTTGTGTTCTTCAATTGCAATAGGTTTAATGAATAATTTTCTAATTATTAATTATTACCTACCGATGAAGAGTAACTTTCCAAAATAAGAGTTACATAAGATATAGCTAATAAATACTTAAATTGTAAACTTATAAATTATTTAAACAATTATATTGTGAAAAGTAAAATATGTACCGCTTATTAGTTCAGTAATTGAAATAAAACAAAAATATTACATGTACTGTGAATATATATTATAATGATAACTTTATTGACATCTAAAATTATACAGATTCGTCAAATTTACAAAAAAAAAAAAAAGCCCTGTTTGACCCTACTTTGTGAATAGGGCAATGCTGACCGGAAAAACGTACATACAAAGATAAATGCACATTCATTTAAATTAATTAATATAAATACAGCAAATTTCGTTCATTATTTGTTTAAATATTTCTTTAAGTATCACTTATAAATAATATTTAATTCATATTCACAATATTTATAATCTTCAAATAAAATAATTAGTATTTTTTCATTCATGCAAAATATGTTTTTTTTTTACTTTCACCGGAAAAATGATAACCTATATATATTTTTTTCATTTCATATTTTCATCATATCTCGAAAAGTACTTTGAATTCAGAAATAGGGGTTATTCAGGACACCGTTTGTTCATACTATATTTAATTTTTAAAGTTGCTTAATGTGAAAATCACAGGATGAAAGCTTTCAGAAAGTTTCATCTCATTCTATTGGATAGTCTCTGAAAATGCATTGGAAAGTATGCCGAATTTATCCCTATATATCTCCCTTATAAAGCAAGTTCTAATAATTCGAAAACATGTTCAAATTTAGAAAGATACTTGTAACACGATGAATTTGACACTCTTTTATTTTAATTTTATTTGTAAATTTTAAGGTCTCTAGCTCTGCTTATTTTTTTTTCCAAGTGACCGACAGACAGATGTAGCATAATATATATGTATATTGATTTATTTTTGTGTATTATTACTACCTAGCGATGAATATACTTCTCTATTGAAAATATTATACAGTCATCTAAACAGAGATAATTAATAACACTCTTTATTAAGTTAATTATTGAATAAAAAGTCAGATACATTTACCATTGAAAGATATATACCATTAATTAGAATTATTATACGGATTACTTCGAAAAGAGTTAAGCTGGGTAGAGTTTGCATATACTGCAGCAGAGTGATAAAAAGGCTTTATTATCTATTTATATAGCCTCTGGTTACCAAGAATGTGAGTCTGGTTATCCGTGCGCTATAGATTACTTTGTCAAGATATTTAACAAATTATTTGAAAGATGTTCACATTGAGTAATTTAAATTAGTTATAAATATCAAATAATGAAAATGATAACAATTTATTATATTTTTGTTAATTTTATCATTGACGTACGATAACATTATGATTTCTTTTTATTATAGAAAAATTAGTTAGTGGGTTGATAGAGGTACGTTTCGCAAAAGTACACAATATTACATCAAAGTTTTTAGAAAAAACTAATCAAATGAGAGCAAATAATAACTTACATAGAGTTATAAACATGTTTATAGAGATTTGAAATATTAATAATAATTTAAAATTAGTTGAGCATCAAATAATTATTCAGATCAAATTAAAATCTATCATATTATAAATTTTGGTTTACCTGAAAACTATTCAGTTTATTATTTTTTAAATCATTGACTAATTGTAGGTACCTACATTAAAACAAATTAATCACTTTTTCAGTTAATGCCTTTATAATTCTACCAATAATAATCTACAGATTTCGCCCTAATTTCCAATATGCTGCATAACTACCTACCTAAATAATCCCAAAGAACATTTTATCCTTTGGTCTAATGGCAAAGAATAATTGAGACTTTCTAAAGTTACCAAGAACTTCGGAACAAGATTAGTGAATTAAACTGAAATAAAGAGCATCCCTGCCAACAACTTGATAAACGACGAGCGAGACGAAAATGTGGACATTTCTTCCCAATTTATTCCGGTTGTTTGACGAGGGAATAATCTTAAGAGAAATTCTTTGAAACTTTCCCACTCTCACTCTTCTGAAAAAAACTTTCTGATATCAAATCACGACATTATAAACTGTATTATATTAAATAAGATAATACCTTTGTACTGACTTTATCTTTATACTGACCTTTGTATTTAAATATCGAATTGGCTGGTCTGTATTGGAATAAATTGTTTGTATTTGTATATTTAAATGTATTAACACATAGTTGAAAGTATTTTAGAAGATTTAAACAATAAAGAGATTTGAAATTAAGTGCCTATAAGAAGTTGAAACACCCACTGAAGTGTTGCGCGTTATAATTTGTGTGAATATAATCAATTAATTGCTGTTAAAATTCTGCTAACATTTCGATATATAAGATCTTTAATCTATAAAATTTTAAACACTATATATGATTAAGTATGTTGCATGGACAACTCTAGGTACGGACTGATTTGTTGCCTTTTACAGCTCTCAAAACAAGGCCAATATTATACATATTACCATGTATTTTGTGATGTTTGATGTACTAATATTTTATTTGTTGTGAATCAGTAAATTATTTTAGATCATGGTAAGATATTTTTAAAATAATGATTTTATTATATACTACTCAAATATAAATAGGTGCATATAATTAACAAAACTAATTAATCATTATAAAGCAATATATTAAATTATTATACACTTTACAGTTTTTGCATGATAATGAATCAAGAATTATCTTTGTTACGCTTCGACTTTTTGAATGTACGAACATGATCATCTGCGACATTTTCTTTGATACGTTTTCTCTGAGCAGTGAAGAAGCATTAATACACACCGCCCTCAAAATGCGTTTGGAAAATGGTTCTTCATGCTGCTCGCAGGCCAATCTCGGTACATCTACAAACTTTCTAGTATCGCTAAGCCTGCTTCGATTGACGGAATTCCACTGATTCTGATGACATTTGAGCTAGCATCTAGGATTGCAAAAGACTTAGCAACGGCATCGTTCAGATCCTCTGATGCAGTTTTCAAACCACCGCGTGACAGGTTTGATGTGTAGCTTGTGCTTGAAGGATCATCGCGCATTCCAAAGAAACTACTTCCGCAGCAATAACAAAATGCTTTACTAACTTTATGTGCTATATATCCAGTGACATAGTTAGAGATATCACGAGAGCTTTCATATATCTTAAAGCAGACATCATCTTTGATTGAAGAATCTACGTTTCTTAATAGGGTTTGCCGCACTTCGGAGTAGTCATTATTGGCTTTAAAAGACTCACTGATTTCAAACCCTGCCTTGACAAGCGACTTCATCTTTAAGACATTTTCTGAGTTTGAGACGTCTTTCGCAGAGACCAAGAAGCGTCCTCCGGATATTTGTCGACATTGGCCATAGCGCTTCTCGAGAGGGTCAGTCTGGAATCTGTTGGTTAGAAAAAAATTATATCCCTCAATCAATAAATCTTCAATTAAAGCAGCTTGGCATCGGAGCGTACGAATCATTGCTTTAGTGGTTTGAGCTGATAGAGTGAATTTTTCTACACTAGGAATTGCTTCTTCTTTACACTCCTCAAACCAATCTGCTAGCTTCCTTAGGAATTCTGGCTTCCCATCTCCAATAACTGCGGCTTTTCCAATCTTTTTGTTATAATTTAACCAAAATCTAGCATTTGAATGGTCCACCATGATGAGATCAGATGGAGAAAGTCAGCAGAGTCCTGTGCATTAGGAAAATATTTCAGAATAGCTGCTCTTGTGGACGGGTCGAAGATAGCCAGCGCTACCGGCACACTGTGTTTACAATTCCCTGGATGTAGAACCGTTGTCGAGAGTTTGGGAGCAGCACGAAGATTTGCCTTATTTTCTCTATCATTATCATGGACTTTGTGTAATAAACTCCAAGATATTCCCTCTTCTTCAATCTTCAATTTCTGTTCCATGTCGTCGCAGATGAAAGGCGGGAACAGAAGTTGCTTACGTGTCAGCAAATTATTTCTGAGGTTTTTGACTAGGTGAACGCTGTCGTAAAACAGATATATAGGTTGGTCGTTGATCCACACCCTCAAAGAATCATTGTCTCGCCCATATTTTGCTGTCAAATTGTTGAAAGCAGCGACATTGCTCGAGTGGTTGTCAGAAACCATCGCTCTTACTCTGAAGCCGATATCATGGAGATTTTTTATGAATTTTTCTATTTCACCCTTTAACAGATAGCAACTGATTCTTGATCCTGGCACAGAATGAATGACATAAGGTTCATTTTCCTTCAATCCGACGATCATGAAGCAAACAATTCCTTTATGCATGGTTTCGGTCTCATCCACTCCGTTGCTTTGCCCACCAACATATTCCTCGCCTTTCTGCAGATACTTTTCATCAAACTTGAGGACTACATCTTCTGAAATGTTTCCATTTTCCAGCAGAGTTTTCGCCGCTTTCACTGGATCAATAGAACCTGCCAAATGTATATGAAATGTTATTAAAATGGTGATATTTTCGTAACCAATTAGAGAGTACGTATTAAAAAAAATGAAGATAAGATTAATTCAGAATATGAAGGGTAATGTTTTCAGTAACTGCAAATATTTCAATAACTAAGAAAAGATGAGGACATAAATATCTTCATTGTAAATAAATACTAGATAATAGATAGATAATAAATAAAAAAGATGAGGACATAAATATCTTAACTTTAGATAAATATACTTGATTATAGATAGTTAATAAATAAAAAAGATGAGGACATAAATATCTTCACTTTAAATAAATACTTGATAATAATATAACAATGTCAAAATTTCTGATAAAATTTTTCTGCCTGTAACTTTTTCCTATAGCCTTGATTGTCTTCAAATTTTGAACACATGTCAGTTTTATCCTTTTATTCATAAAATAGGTAACTAGTAAATAAATCTATCGGAAAATTTCAGGGCAAGTTTTGATCAACCATACCATAAATAATATTACGTTCGAATATTTACATTAGATTTAAGAAAACAATATTTTTATAAATCTTCATTACGTATTTCAAACTTCATTCCGATCAATGAAGAATTCGTTACAATAACTTATCTAAAATTTTACCTTAGATTCGTCTTTTATGTGTAAAAAATATTTTCCCATTAACTCGAAAAATATATCCCGTAAAATAGAGTTTGTAGTTGATGTGACTACAAATCTGAAGCCAATCAGTCAGATTAAGTTACAAGGGAAATATTTTTATCATATATATACAAAACTAACCACTGGTCAATCGACGAAGGTAGGAGACCGATGGCAACGGCATTTCTTCCAACAGCACCTCATACCAATTGCGTCGAAATCAAGCAGGAAAAGCAATGGGAGAATGCTTAAAAAACAGCTTCAAGTGCAGCAAGTTATCAACGCGAATTCAGAATGTATCTTGGGGGCCTTGCTCTAAATTTAATTCCAGCTTATATATCAAGATGCATTCGTCCTTGTGATGGAATATATAATCCTTATCAACATGCTTGGGTCCTTTGGAAATGACGTCTTCTACACAGAGAAAAAAGTTTACTCATATTTAATGGGTCAACAATTTATGCTTTGAATCAATTTATTACGTGAGTTGGTTTGACTTTATTCATGTTTTCATGTGTGTCAAAACAACTATGACGTGTGTGTCACCAAACATAGTAAATTCAAATCATTTTATGGATTGAATCAACTTACTATGAGAGTTGGAGATACATTTTGGGAGTTTGAACATATGTTAAAACAACTATGACATAGTGTGTTGAAGTAACTCACAAAGATTGTCAATTCAATGTATCTGGTGTATGAATTAACTTACTATGAGAGTTGACGCTACTTTTTTGAGTTTAGGTGCGAGTTAAATCAACTATGACATAGTGTGTTATAGTAACCCACAAAGACTGTTAATCCAATGTATTCTGCAGTGTATGAATTAACTTACTATGAGAGTTGGCGCTACTTTTTTGTAAGTTTAGGTGTGAGTTAAAACAACTATGACATAGTGTGATAATGTAACCCATAAAGACTGTTAATCTTATTTATCTGGTGTATAAATTAACTTACTAAGAGAGTTAGTGCTACTTTTTTTTTAAGTTTATGTGTGAGTTCAATCAAATGAGTAAGTGGCAACTTATGCTTTCCTCAAAGCCAATTAATCGGTTGACACTTTACAGTTCAAATCTTGTTTCAAGTGTGTTACGTGTTGAATGTGAACGCTCCTCAATACCATTTTAGTTTAAGTGCAAACAATAGCGTTATATGCACTAATCGATTATTAATTAATTCCATTAATAAATTGATAAATGTCTGCCTAAATATTCTAAAATATTGGTGATTGATAGTTTGGTGGCTTTATATAGGTAGTTATTTGAAGAGCTGATTATCAGTATATAACTTTTATAATAATAAATTTTGATTACTGCCTTCCAGTTTGTAAACTGATATCCAAACTAATTTTCCTAAATTATTATATGTTAACTTATTTAAGCATCATACCTACCTAGCTGTTTTTTTTTTCAGTGTCAATACCTTCTAGATGGGGTACGGTCAAGAGCCCCCCCGGTCATGAGCCCCCTTAGGTCATGAGCCCCCCGGTCACGAGCCCCCCCTCCCTGTTTTTTTAATTCTTATTTACCTAGTTAAACAAATGAAGAATTACTTAGATAGAAATAACTGAGAGTTACTAATGTAGTTTGTTGTATCCGCTAGTATGTTGTACTGCACACTTCATGATTGTTTAATGATCTGGCAGGGGGGTTCGGGGGCGGCACGCCCCCCGATATACATATATTTTATGTCTATTCAGTAATGAACTACAAAAGTGTCAATAAGGATTAAATAGTATAGGTAAATAAGGATTTAAAAACCAGGGGGGCTCATGACCGGGAGGGCTCATGACCGGGGGGGCTCTTGACCGGGAGGGCTTATGACCTAGGGGGGCTCATGCCGGGGGGGCTCATGACCGGGGGGGCTCATGACCGGGGGGGGGGGGGCTTATGACCCACACCATTTCTACATAGGCTAGGTAGTTACTGCGCTGTCCTCAGAATAGGGTAAGTTCCAAATTATCAGGCGATTTCAAATTTTCGGTCACGTATGAAATATAGTATATAGCTACCTAATAGCTAATTAAAATAAAAGTTAATTTAATATAGTTTTTCTTACGCGACCGAAAATGTGGAGCCGTCCGATATTTCGGAACTTATCCTAGTATCTTAAGTAAAGTGGTCTGATAATCCATATATTTTAAAAACTAGTTGGTGTACCTATAGGTAGGGTTACACAGACAAATTCGGTTCTTTAATTTCTAATTGTGACCCTATTAAGAGAGTCTCGAAATCATTCTGAAATTAGTTTAGCTATATACTGAATTGTTGAACATCATAATTTAAGCTCAATTTATGATAGGTTCTATTCATTTCACGAGTGCCTTGAAGTCATGATGGTTATTAATGTTTCTGAGATAAGAGACCGCAGTTAGGTAAAGTGCCGCAATTTACCTACTTGACCCTAGTTTTCTATGACTGGTAGAACTCCATCCAGGGAGGTAGTCGGAGGAGAACACCGTCCAGGAATTTAGCAGGGAGAACTCCAACCAGAGGTGAGCCTTTTGATATATTATACTTTCTTGGTATTTAATTAAAGTCTACATTATGAGTGTATAATGAACAAAATTATGAGGATTAGCTAGAAAAATCCATTGCATTTATTAGAGCTAAATTTATACTGCATCTGAAGATTTATAATTAGTTTAACATTTTATATAAATAATTTACCTATATGAAAGAATTCTCAGGTAATAATTCTTTTCATTTCTTTTATTATATGGTTTTCTATATTTTCTGAATCTACTTTCAGATCTTGATGAAGAATTGATGAAGTAGATCAACGTCATCAACTATCGGAGTCCTCTTCAATTCCTTTGAATGGTTCAGGAACAAATATGCTAGGTCAAAGTAAGTATTTGAAAATATTAGATGATTTCTAAATATGTATTTGCAATATGATTAGCTCTTACTTTTTCATATGCTTTTAGGGATTCCAGACATGAAAAGAATATCGAAGCTGTCGCTATCTCATCACAAAAGGAAAAAGAGTAGGTGATGTTATTGATAATGTATATGAACGATACTGTGAATTTCTATTCAATAAATATTAATATACGAATCTCTTATTTCAGGAATTGGCAACCTACAGTCGTGAAAGAAAGTGACGAGAATTCAAATTAAACTTCTAAATAATAAATCTAAAACTTAAATGTTTATATTTCGTTTTCAATTTGACCTTGGTAATTCTATTAGCATATTTCAATATCAGTGCCTATGAGTAAGATGAATTGCACTAAAATATGGTTTAGAAGATAAAGGCTTTATCATTAATTTATTATTCATTAAGTTATAGTACAATTGCAGCATATCAAAGATTTATCAACTTTTGTAATCTAGCCTGGTTAATTAATTCATCTAGCCTACCTATTTATCAATACGTAAAGTTATTTATGTCATCTAACTACTTATTCATAAACTGACCTGATGAGATTACTTATTCAATCTAATCTATTAATTTACAACTAATAACCATATATCAATTCATAGGATCGAAAACATTTCAAAAAGCAAGGATAGGTCTAGGTGATCAATTATTTTTTTAAAATTAAAATAGTATGCATATCACAGAAGCAAAAGTAGAAAATAAATGTGAACATGTTAGATTTGGTCCTAGAAAATAAATAGTCTAATCTTATTGATACCGGGACCTAACTCGAGATTATAATTTAATAGAGTAAATGGAGGGTTAAGAGGTAAAGTTGGGTAACTACGATCCTGTCAGAACTAACCATACTTTACCTCGCACGTCTAATCTAATATTTACTGAACGGTAAAGTTGGGTAAGTCCTGGTAGGTTATACACTCATTTCGCGCATTTAGTGAGTGGTAAACTCGAGTGCGGAGTTACCTACCTTTACCTCAACACCAAATGCTGTGTGCAGTGAGAGGCACACTTGGGTGAGTTTATACACAACTGTGCTTCTAAACAGTATTGTCCTTACGGTGAGAGGTAAAGTCGGGAAAGAACGAACCCAACTATGCATTTTACAGGTCTAGTGATCCAAATGAAATAATATTTGATCCAAGATAATATCTATTTTACCCAAGTGAATTGGAATTTGCTCAATGTGAAATTGAATTTGATCTTAATGCAATTGAATTTGATCCATGTGAAATAATACTTGATCCAAGTGAAATAATACTTGATCCAAGTGAAATAATACTTGATCAAAGTGAAATATTATTTGATCCAAGTGAAATAATATTTGATGCAAGTGAAATAATACTTGATCAAAGTGAAATATTATTTGATCCAAGTGAAATAATACTTGATCAAAGTGAAATAATACTTGATCCAAGTGAAATAATACTTGATCAAAGTGAAATATTATTTGATCCAAGTGAAATAATATTTGATGCAAGTGAAATAATACTTGATCAAAGTGAAATAATACTTGATCAAAGTGAAATATTATTTGATCCAAGTGAAATAATATTTGATGCAAGTGAAATAATACTTGATCAAAGTGAAATATTATTTGATCCAAGTGAAATAATACTTGATCAAAGTGAAATAATACTTGATCAAAGTGAAATATTATTTGATCCATGTGAAATAATACTTGATCAAAGTGAAATAATACTTGATCAAAGTGAAATATTATTTGATCCAAGTGAAATAATATTTGATGCAAGTGAAATAATACTTGATCAAAGTGAAATATTATTTGATCCAAGTGAAATAATATTTGATGCAAGTGAAATAATACTTGATCAAAGTGAAATATTATTTGATCCAAGTGAAATAATATTTGATGCAAGTGAAATAATATTTGATGCAAGTGAAATATTATTTGATCCAAGTGAAATAATATTTGATGCAAGTGAAATAATATTTGATGCAAGTGAAATATTATTTGATCCAAGTGAAATAATATTTGATGCAAGTGAAATAATATTTGATGCAAGTGAAATATTATTTGATCCAAGCGAAATAATATTTGATCCAAGTGAAATATTATTTGATGCAAGTGAAATAATATTTGATGCAAGTGAAATATTATTTGATCCAAGTGAAATAATATTTGATGCAAGTGAAATAATATTTGATGCAAGTGAAATATTATTTGATCCAAGTGAAATAATATTTGATGCAAGTGAAATAATATTTGATGCAAGTGAAATATTATTTGATCCAAGCGAAATAATATTTGATCCAAGTGAAATAATATTTGATGCAAGTGAATTATTATTTGATGCAAGTGAAATATTATTTGATGCAAGTGAAATAATATTTGATCCAAGTGAGACAATATTTGATGCAAGTGAAATAATATTTGATGCAAGTGAAATAATATTTGATGCAAGTGAAATATTATTTGATGCAAGTGAGATAATATTTGATGCAAGTGAAATAATATTTGATGCAAGTGAAATAATATTTGATGCAAGTGAAATATTATTTGATGCAAGTGAAATATTATTTGATGAAAGTGAAATGTTATTTGATGCAAGTGAAATATTATTTGATGCAAGTGAAATATTATTTGATGCAAGTGAGATAATATTTGATGCAAGTGAAATAATATTTGGTGCAAGTGAAATTATATTTGATGCAAGTGAAATAATATTTGATGCAAGTGAAATATTATTTGATGCAAGTGAAATATTATTTGATGCAAGTGAAATATTATTTGATGCAAGTGAAATATTATTTGACGCAAGTGAAATATTATTTGATGCAAGTGAAATATTATTTGATGCAAGTGAAATATTATTTGATGCAAGTGAAATAATATTTGATGCAAGTGAAATAATATTTGATGCAAGTGAAATAATATTTGATGCAAGTGAAATAATATTTGATGCAAGTGAAATAATGTTTGATGCAAGTGAAATAATATTTGATGCAAGTGAAATAATATTTGATGCAAGTGAAATAATATTTGATGCAAGTGAAATAATATTTGATGCAAGTGAAATAATATTTGATGCAAATGAAATAATATTTGATGCAAGTGAAATAATATTTGATGCAAGTGAAATAATATTTGATGCAAGTGAAATAATATTTGATGCAAGTGAAATAATGTTTGATGCAAGTGAAATAATATTTGATGCAAGTGAAATAATATTTGATGCAAGTGAAATAATATTTGATGCAAGTGAAATAATATTTGATGCAAGTGAAATAATATTTGATGCAAGTGAAATAATATTTGATGCAAGTGAAATAATATTTGATGCAAGTGAAATATTATTTGATCCAAGCGAAATAATATTTGATCCAAGTGAAATAATATTTGATGCAAGTGAAATAATATTTGATGCAAGTGAAATAATATTTGATGCAAGTGAAATAATATTTGATGCAAGTGAAATAATATTTGATGCAAATGAAATAATATTTGATGCAAGTGAAATAATGTTTGATGCAAGTGAAATAATATTTGATGCAAGTGAAATAATGTTTGATGCAAGTGAAATAATGTTTGATGCAAGTGAAATAATATTTGATGCAAGTGAAATAATATTTGATGCAAGTGAAATAATATTTGATGCAAGTGAAATAATATTTGATGCAAATGAAATAATATTTGATGCAAGTGAAATAATATTTGATGCAAGTGAAATAATATTTGATCCAAGTGAAATAATGTTTGATGCAAGTGAAATATTATTTGATGCAAGTGAAATAATATTTGATGCAAGTGAAATAATATTTGATCCAAGTGAAATAATGTTTGATGCAAGTGAAATAATGTTTGATGCAAGTGAAATAATATTTGATGCAAGTGAAATAATGTTTGATGCAAGTGAAATAATATTTGATGCAAGTGAAATAATATTTGATGCAAGTGAAATAATATTTGATGCAAGTGAAATAATATTTGATGCAAGTGAAATATTATTTGATGCAAGTGAAATATTATTTGATGCAAGTGAAATAATATTTGATGCAAGTGAAATAATATTTGATCCAAGCGAAATAATATTTGATCCAAGTGAAATAATATTTGATGCAAGTGAAATAATATTTGATGCAAGTGAAATAATATTTGATGCAAATGAAATAATATTTGATGCAAGTGAAATAATATTTGATGCAAGTGAAATAATATTTGATCCAAGTGAAATAATGTTTGATGCAAGTGAAATATTATTTGATGCAAGTGAAATAATATTTGATGCAAGTGAAATAATATTTGATCCAAGTGAAATAATGTTTGATGCAAGTGAAATAATGTTTGATGCAAGTGAAATAATATTTGATG
Organism: Caprella mutica; assembly: GCA_947561585.1. Taxonomy (NCBI): domain Eukaryota; kingdom Metazoa; phylum Arthropoda; class Malacostraca; order Amphipoda; family Caprellidae; genus Caprella; species Caprella mutica. Next base: position 52,274 of record CANNZV010004700.1, read on the forward strand.
CAAGTGAAATAATATTTGATGCAAGTGAAATAATATTTGATCCAAGTGAAATAATATTTGATGCAAGTGAAATAATATTTGATGCAAGTGAAATAATATTTGATGCAAGTGAAATAATATTTGATGCAAGTGAAATAATATTTGATGCAAGTGAAATAATATTTGATGCAAGGGAAATAATATTTGATGCAAGTGAAATAATATTTGATGCAAGTGAAATAATATTTGATGCAAGTGAAATAATATTTGATGCAAGTGAAATAATATTTGATGCAAGTGAAATAATATTTGATGCAAGTGAAATATTATTTGATCCAAGCGAAATAATATTTGATCCAAGTGAAATAATATTTGATGCAAGTGAAATAATATTTGATGCAAGTGAAATAATATTTGATGCAAGTGAAATAATATTTGATCCAAGTGAAATAATATTTGATGCAAGTGAAATAATATTTGATGCAAGTGAAATAATATTTGATGCAAGTGAAATAATATTTGATGCAAGTGAAATAATATTTGATGCAAGTGAAATAATATTTGATGCAAGTGAAATAATATTTGATGCAAGGGAAATAATATTTGATGCAAGTGAAATAATATTTGATCTAAGAGAAATTATTGAATATTTTATCATTCCGATACCTCACATTTTGTGTCTTACAAGAAAAAAGTAACGCTTTTAACATTTAATATATAAAAAATATATTTGTATAATTTATGAGAGATTATGATTAGCCACCATAATCTCTCATTGCTCACCATAATCCTTCATTGCCCACCATAATCCTTCATTGTCCACTATAATCCTTCATTACCCACCATAATCTTTCATTGCTCACAATAATCTTTCATTGCTCATCATAATCTTCCATTGCCCACCATAATCATTCAATGCCCACAATAATCCTTCATTGCCCACCATAATCATTCAATGCCCACAATAATCTTCCATTACCCACCATGATCTTTCATTGCCTACCATAATCTTTCTTTGTCCACTATGTATAATCCTTCATTATCCACCATAATCTTTCATTGCTCACCATAATCTTTCATTACCCACCATTATCTTTCATTGCCCACCATAATCATTCATTGCCCACCATAGTTCTTCATTGGCCACCATAATCCTAAATTGCCCACCATAATCCTTCATTACCCACTATAATCCTTCATTATCCACCATAATCTTCCATTGCTCACCATAATCTTCCATTGCCAACCATTATCTTTCATTGCCCACCATAATCATTCATTGCCCACCATAGTTCTTCATTGGCCACCATAATCCTAAATTGCCCACCATAATCCTTCATTACCCACTATAATCCTTCATTATCCACCATAATCTTCCATTGCTCACCATAATCTTCCATTGCCAACCATTATCTTTCATTGCCCACCATAATCATTCATTGCCCACCATAGTTCTTCATTGGCCATCATAATCCTTCATTGCCCACCATAATCCTTCATTGCCCACCATAATATTTTATCCCTCACCATAATCATTCATTTCCGAGCATAATCCTTCATTGCACACCATAATCCTTCATTGCCCACCATAATCCTTCATTGCCCACTATAATCCTTCATTACCCACCATAATCTTTCATTGTCCAATATAATCTTTCTTTGCCCTCCATAATCTTTCATTGCCACCATGATCTTTCATTGCCCACCATAATGTTTCATTGCCCACCATAATCTTTCTTTGCCCTCCATAATCTTTCATTGCCCTCCATAATCTTTCTTTGCCAACCATAATCTTCCATTGCTCACCTTAATCTTACATTGCCAACTATAATCTTTCATAGCCAACCATAATCTTCCATTGCCCACATAATCTTCCATTGCCCACCATAATCTTCCATTGCCAACCATAATCTTCCATTGCCCACCATAACCTTCCATTCATTGCACATCCTAAAATTTTTCATTGCCAACCATAATAATTTATCATGGC
>CANNZV010004701.1:0-36967 GCA_947561585.1 Caprella mutica
CACAGATGCTTATATACCGTTGCACAGATGTTTATATACCGTTGCACAGATATTTATATACCGTTGCACATATGCTTATATACCGTTGCACAGATGCTTATATACCGTTGCACAGATGTTTATATACCGTTGCACAGATATTTATATACCGTTGCACAGATGCTTATATACTGTTGCACAGATGTTTATACACCGTTGCACAGATGTTTATATACCGTTGCCCAGATATTTCTATACCGTTGCAGAGATATTTATATACCGTTGCACAGATGTTTATACACCGTTGCACAGATGTTTATACACCGTTGCCCAGATATTTCTATACCGTTGCACAGATATTTCTATACCGTTGCACAGATGTTTATACACCGTTGCACAGATGTTTATACACCGTTGCACAGATGTTTATACACCGTTGCACAGATGTTTATACACCGTTGCACAGATATTTATATACCGTTGCCCAGATATTTCTATACCGTTGCACAGATGTTTACATACCGTTGCACAGATGCTTATATACCGTTGCACAGATGTTTATATACCGTTGCACAGATGTTTCTATACCGTTGCACAGATGTTTATACACCGTTGCACAGATATTTATATACCGTTGCCCAGATATTTCTATACCGTTGCACAGATATTTATATACCGTTGCACAGATGTTTATACACCATTGCACAGATATTTATATACCGTTGCCCAGATATTTATATACCGTTGCACAGATGTTTATACACCGTTGCACAGATGTCTATACACCGTTGCACAGATGTTTATATACCGTTGCACAGATGCTTATACACCGTTGCACAGATGTTTATACACCGTTGCACAGATATTTATATACCGTTACCCAGATATTTCTATACCGTTGCACAGATGTTTATATACCGTTGCACAGATGTTTATATACCGTTGCACAGATGTTTATATACCGTTGCACAGATGTTTATATACCGTTGCACAGATGTTTATACACCGTTGCACAGATGTTTATATACCGTTGCACAGATGTTTATATACAGTTGCACAGATGTTTATACACCGTTGCACAGATGTTTATATACCGTTGCACAGATGTTTATATACCGTTGCACAGATGTTTATATACAGTTGCACAGATGTTTATACACCGTTGCACAGATGTTTATACACCGTTGCACAGATGTATATACACCGTTGCACAGATGTTTATACATCGTTGCACAGATGTTTATACACCGTTGCACAGATGTATATACACCGTTGCACAGATGTATATACACCGTTGCACTGATGTTTATACACCGTTGCACTGATGTTTATACACCGTTGCACAGATGTTTATACACCGTTGCACAGATGTTTATACACCGTTGCACAGATGTTTATACACCGTTGCACAGATATTTATACACCGTTGCACAGATATTTATACACCGTTGCACAGATATTTATACACCGATGCACAGTTATTTATACACCGTTGCACAGATATTTATATACCGTTGTACAGATATTTATATACCGTTGCACAAATGTTTATATACCGTTGCACAGATGCTTATATACCGTTGCACAGATGCATATATACCGTTGCACAGATGCTTATATACCGTTGCACATATGCTTATATACCGTTGCACAGATGCTTATATACCGTTGCACAGATGCTTATATACCGTTGCACAGATGCTTATATACCGTTGTAAAGATGTTTATATACTGTTGCAAAGATGTTTATACACCGTTGCACAGATGCTTATATACCGTTGCACATATGCTTATATACCGTTGCACAGATATTTCTATACCGTTGCACAGATGTTTATATACCGTTGCACAGATGTTTATATACCGTTGCACAGATGTTTATATACCGTTGCACAGATGTTTATATACCGTTGCACAGATGTTTATACACCGTTGCACAGATGTTTATATACCGTTGCACAAATGATTATATACCGTTGCACAGATGTTCAGAGTACCTACCGTAGTTCAGAGTACCTACCGTAGTTCAGAGTACCTACCGTAGTTCAGAGTACCTACCGTAGTTCAGAGTACCTACCGTAGTTCAGAGTACCTACCGTAGTTCAGAGTACCGTAGTTTTTGAGTTACCGTAGTTCAGAGTACCGTAGTTCAGAGTACCGTAGTTCAGAGTACCGTAGTTCAGAGTACCGTAGTTCAGATTACCGTAGTTCAGAGTACCGTAGTTCAGAGTTACCGTAGTTCAGAGTTGCCGTAGTTCGGAGTACCGTAGTTCAGAGTACCGTAGTTCAGAGTTGCCGTAGTTCAGAGTTTCCGTAGTTCAGAGTTTCCGTAGTTCAGAGTACCGTTGTTCAGAGTACCGTAGTTCAGAGTTGCCGTAGTTCAGAGTTACCGTAGTTCAGAGTACCGTAGTTCAGAGTACCGTAGTTCAGAGTACCGTAGTTCAGAGTACCGTAGTTCAGAGTTGCCGTAGTTCAGAGTTACCGTAGTTCAGAGTTACCGTAGTTCAGAGTACCGTAGTTCAGAGTACCGTAGTTCAGAGTACCGTAGTTCAGAGTACCGTAGTTCAGAGTACCGTAGTTCAGAGTACCGTAGTTCAGAGTACCGTAGTTCAGAGTACCGTAGTTCAGAGTACCGTAGTTCAGAGTACCGTAGTTCAGAGTACCGTAGTTCAGAGTACCGTATTTCAGAGTACCGTAGTTCAGAGTACCGTAGTTCAGAGTACCGTAGTTCAGAGTACCGTAGTTCAGAGTACCGTAGTTCAGAGTACCGTAGTTCAGAGTACCGTAGTTCAGAGTACCGTAGTTCAGAGTACTGTAGATTAAAGTACCGTAGACCAAATTTACCAAATTAACATATTGGTAAAATCTACCATTCACAGATCTAATTAGCTAGGTAGCAATTGTTGCCCAAAAAATTAGAAATATTAAAATCTACAACACACAACAAAGTTAATCACTCGATTAATATTACGTCATCGATTAGTGTTGTTCAATTAATTATCTCTTAAATATCCCTTTGAAAGTTCTATTTTATTATTCTTATAAGCAATATTTTGTTCACGAAAAAACTAATCTAATAGATCTTAATAGAGAAAAACTACGCACTTTACAAAACATCAGAAAACTAGCCATGAAAGTGATATTGGATTTATAACAGCAAATTAAATACTCACATCTTACATCACCTGTTGAGAATTTTACTGCAAGATGAATTAATTAGTATCTGGCTACTTCAGTTCCGTTCTTAAAATATCTATTGCTCATTAATTAAAGCGAATTATGCAACGGAGTTAATTTTGAAAGATACGTTAATTCTGTACTTAATAAAGATCCAGTAAACCCGATTATCATATCTAATTTTATAACTTAATCGACGAGTGCACTTTTTTCGTGTTCATACGAATTGGTTTTGCTTAGGAAAGGGATATTTAAGAGGATATTTATAAATCCAAATCACTTTCATAGCTAGTTTTGTGAAATTTTGTAAAGTGCGTAGATTTTCTATATTAAGATCTATCAGATTAGTTCTTTCGTGAACTATTGCTTATAAGTATAATCAAATAGGACTTTCAAAGGGATATTTAAGAGATAATTAATTGAACTACACTAATCAATGAACGTAATATTAATCGAGTGATTACCTTTGTTGTGTGTTGTAGATTTCAATATTTCTAATTTTTTGGGCAACAATTGCTACCTAGCTAATTAGATTTGTGAATGGTAGATTTTACCAATATGTTAATTTGGTAAATTTGGTCTACGGTACTTTAATCTACAGTACTCTGAACTACGGTACTCAGAACTACGGTACTCTGAACTACGGTACTCTGAACTACGGTACTCTGAACTACAGTATATCTGAACTACGGTACTCTGAACTACGGTATATCTGAACTACGGTATATCTGAACGGTATATCTGAACTACGGTATATCTGAACTACGGTATATCTGAACTACGGTATATATGAACTACAGTATATCTGAACTACGGTATATCTGAACTACGGTATATCTGAACTACGGTATATCTGAACTACGGTATATCTGAACTACGGTATATCTGAACTACGGTATATCTGAACTACGGTATATATGAACTACGGTATATCTGAACTACACGGTATATCTGAACTACGGTATATCTGAACTACGGTATATCTGAACTACGGTATATCTGAACTACGGTATATCTGAACTACGGTATATCTGAACTACGGTATATCTGAACTACGGTATATCTGAACTACGGTATATCTGAACTACGGTATATCTGAACTACGGTATATCTGAACTACGGTATATCTGAACTACGGTATATCTGAACTACGGTATATCTGAACTACGGTATATCTGAACTACGGTATATCTGAAACTACGGTATATCTGAACTACGGTATATCTGAACTACAGTATATCTGAACTACGGCATATCTGAACTACGGTATATCTGAACTACGGTATATCTGAACTACGGTATATCTGAACTACGGTATATCTGAACTACGGTATGAACTACGGTATATCTGAACTACGGTATATCTGAACTACGGTATATCTGAACTACGGTATATCTGAACTACGGTATATCTGAACACTACGGTATATCTGAACTACGGTATATCTGAACTACGGTATATCTGAACTACGGTATATCTGAACTACGGTACCCTGAACTACGGTACCCTGAACTACGATTCCCTGAACTACGGTACCCTGAACTACGGTACCCTGAACTACGGTTCCCTGAACTACAGTACCCTGAACTACGGTACCCTGAACTACGGTACCCTGAACTACGGTACCCTGAACTACGGTACCCTGAACTACGGTACCCTGAACTACGGTACCCCTGAACTACTGTACCCTGAACTACGGTACCCTGAACTACGGTACTCTGAATTACGGTACTCTGAATTACGGTACTCTGAATTACGGTACTCTGAATTACGGTACTCTGAACTTTGGTACTCTGAACTTCGGTATATCTGAACTACGGTATATCTGAACTACGGTATATCTGAACTACGGTATATCTGAACTACGGTATATCTGAACTACGGTATATTCTGAACTACGGTATATCTGAACTACGGTATATCTGAACTACGGTATATCTGAACTACGGTATATCTGAACTACGGTATATCTGAACTACGGTATATCTGAACTACGGTATATCTGAACTACGGTATATCACGGTATCTGAACTACGGTATATATGAACTACGGTATATCTGAACTACGGTACTTCTGAACTACGGTACTACGGTGAACTACGGTATATCTGAACTACGGTACTGAACTACGGTACTCTGAACTACGGTACTCTGAACTACGGTACTCTGAACTACGGTACTCTGAATTACTGTACTCTGAATTACGGTACTCTGAATTAAGGTACTCTGAATTACGGTACTCTGAATTACGGTACTCTGAACTACGGTACCCTGAATTACGGTACTCTGAATTACGGTACTCTGAACTACGGTAACTCTGAAGTCTGAACTATGTACTCTGTACTACGGTATATAAACATCTGAACTATAAGGGTACTTTTAATCTGCCTGGTATTGAAATTTTATAACTTAGAATATTAAATACATCTTGATGCTATTTACTTAATGAATGATTCTGATGTACTGTCGTGATTTTACAGACCTTGTTTGGTACAAATATACGTTCTAATAATTTCTCGTTTTATGTTGATATTGTCGATACTACGTAAACATTAGTATTGTATAATGTATAGTTATCCCTATATCTTTTTGTTGATTGAAAAATTGCATTATATGCACAATATGTATTGTTCATTGAACACTTATTTGTATCTGTAACCTTAATAAAATATATTTATAATTTGAAGTTTTGTATCTATATCCTTTTATTGAGAGCTGCTCCTAATAAATAAATGTATTAGCAGTTAATGAGTCTAACGAATTATAAGACTACGTTCAAATAGCTCCTGAAATTCTTTTTTAGGTTTTTTCTATTTTCAAGCAATTTATTATGTAGCCTAGCTTCTACCAGAGAGAAATTATTCTGCTCATAATTTTCGCTTATCACAAAACTAGAAAGATATAGGTACAGTTCAATGAAAGAAATAGAAAAATATAATTATTTGTTTAGAATTCAAGCAAACAAATATAAGATTTTTAACGTAGTATTATGTTATCGGATTCAATGAGAGATTTATATTAGTGGAAAGAAAAAAAATCAATCGGAGGAAAAAAAGATTCAATCCAAAGAAAAGAAAGATTCTTTCCATTGAGAATAAAGATTCAATCCAAGGAGAAATTTCCCATAAATGTTTTCAGGTAAACCTTAATTCTTCTTTATTGTTAAGTGAAATTATATTTATTTGAAAAATTTACTCATTCTTTCTGCTTATGGAAAAAATTCACAGGTGCATATTTTATTAGGTTTATCGCTTTGTAGGAAAGAAAAGTTGCTCTGTGTGTATATATATTCATTTATACTCTGAAATAAGTTTTATATTCTTTATATATATCATTTATACTCTGAAATAAGTTTTATATTCTTTATATATATTCATTTTTACTCTGAAATAAGTTTTATATTCTTTATATATATTCATTTAAACTCTGAAATAAGTTTTATATTCTTTATGTATATTCATTTAAACTCTGAAATAAGTTTTATATTCTTTAAATATATTCATTAAAACTCTGAAATAAGTTTTATATTCATTAAATATATTCAATTATACTCTAAAATAAGTTTTATATTCATTAAATATATTCATTTAAACTCTGAAATAAGTTTTATATTCTTTAATTATATTCATTTAAACTCTGAAATAAGTTTTATATTCATTAAATATATTCATTTATACTCTAAAATAAGTTTTATATTCTTTAAATATATTCATATATAATCTGAAATAAGTTTTATATTCATTAAATATATTCATTTATACTCTAAAATAAGTTTTATATTCTTTAAATATATTCATTTAAACTCTGAAATAAGTTTTATATTCTTTAAATATATTCATATATACTCTAAAATAAGTTTTATATTCATTAAATATATTCATTTAAACTCTAAAATAAGTTTTAAATTCATTAAATATATTCATTTAAACTCTGAAATAAGTTTTATATTCATTAAATATATTCATTTATACTCTGAAATAAGTTTTATATTCATTAAATATATTCATTTATAGTCTGAAATAAGTTTTATATTCATTAAATATATTCATTTATAGTCTGAAATAAGTTTTATATTCATTAAATATATTCATTTATACTCTAAAATAAGTTTTATATTCTTTAAATATATTCATTTAAACTCTGAAATAAGTTTTATATTCATTAAATATATTCATTTATACTCTAAAATAAGTTTTATATTCTTTAAATATATTCATTTAAACTCTGAAATAAGTTTTATATTCTTTAAATATATTCATATATACTCTAAAATAAGTTTTATATTCATTAAATATATTCATTTAAACTCTAAAATAAGTTTTATATTCATTAAATATATTCATTTAAACTCTGAAATAAGTTTTATATTCATTAAATATATTCATTTATACTCTGAAATAAGTTTTATATTCATTAAATATATTCATTTATACTCTAAAATAAGTTTTATATTCATTAAATATATTCATTTATAGTCTGAAATAAGTTTTATATTCATTAAATATATTCATTTATAGTCTGAAATAAGTTTTATATTCATTAAATATATTCATTTATACTCTAAAATAAGTTTTATATTCATAAAATATATTCATTTATACTCTGAAATAAGTTTTATATTCATTAAATATATACATTTATACTCTAAAATAAGTTTTATATTCATTAAATATATTCATTTATACTCTAAAATAAGTTTTATATTCTTTATATATATTCATTTATACTCTGAAATAAGTTTTATATTCATTAAATATATTCATTTATACTCTAAAATAAGTTTTATATTCTTTATATATATTCATTTATACTCTAAAATAAGTTTTATATTCATTAAATATATTCATTTATACTCTGAAATAAGTTTTATATTCATTAAATATATTCATTTATACTCTGAAATAAGTTTTATATTCATTAAATATATTCATTTATACTCTAAAATAAGTTTTATATTTTTTATATATATTCATTTATACTCTGAAATAAGTTTTATATTCTTTAAATATATTCATTTATACTCTAAAATAAGTTTTATATTATCTATGAATATGCTTTATATTCCCTTTATTCTTAATTCATATCCGATTGCTGCAATCCGATTGATGAAGGATATAGATCATCAAGCCCCTCAAATTACAATAGGATGCTTATCTCATATTTAGATGTAACGGAAATCTTTGAAGAGTTTAAATAAGTTGCATTAACTTGAATCAGTACGTCATATAATATGGATCAAATGTGTAGTGTACATCGTTAAAATTTTAAAGGTTATTCGTTACAATGAACTAAAAAAAATGAACAATTGTTGGGATAAAATGAGTTTGTGAAAATACATTTTTTAATATTAATATATATATAACTTTTCAATATTGAACACTGAATAGGTTTCGACACATTCACATTATCCTTATTCGGCTCTGTGTTCTATATTAATTTCGGCATGTCTTGGTGGGCAACAGTTTTCTAAAATAAATACCTACATTCTTATTTTCTGTCATTCCTTCTTCTATAATACCTGCAGCTATATTACCTATTGACTACATCCTAACTCATTCACTGCACAGGAGTTTACTATACAGTATTTCTATCATATCTTTCCTAGGCTTACATAGCCTATCTCTAAACAGAAAAATTAATAGTTTCATAAAAAATAGTATTTATTCATGAAAAGATTATATTCAGATTAAATATTTTATATTTTCATATCGACAATATTTTTTCATAACGAGAATACATATTTTTTTCATATTAAACATTTTCTTTATTTTAAATGTGCTCAAGATTATATTTTTGTGCAAAAATCATATTGTCACAATCCTAGATATTACAATATCAATGGTGTTTGGCCCAATTGTTGCATTCAAGTGTTTTGTGGGAATTATAATAGCCTTCCTGAACATTTAAAATGATTCAATATCAGTTTCATCAGTTTCGGTCATGTACACCTGTTCGAATCAGAAGAGTTCTGATCTCCTCTTATTCTGGCTATATAGTAGCAACAAATACACAGGTACTGAGTGACTGTTCGCTGGCTTGTTGAACATTTTTATTGGTGGTAACTTTCTTGGTCAGGAATTTTTGGGTCTAGGAATATTTATCGAATGGAAAATTGATCGAATGGAAATTTGATCGAATGGAAAATTGATCGAATGGAAAATTGATCGAATGGAAAATTGATCGAATGGAAAATTGATCGAATGGAAAATTGATCGAATGGAAATTTGATCGAATGGAAAATTGATCGAATGGAAAATTGATCGAATGGAAAATTGATCGAATGGAAAATTGATCGAATGGAAAATTGATCGAATGGAAAATTGATCGAATGGAAAATTGATCGAATGGAAAATTGATCGAAAGGAAAATTGGTCGAATGGAAAATTGATCGAATGGAAAATTGATCGAATGGAAAATTGATCGAATGGAAAATTGATCGAATGCAATTGACCGAATGGAAAATTGATCGAATGGAAAATTGATCGAATGGAAAATTGATCGAATGGAAAATTGATCGAATGGAAAATTGATCGAATGGAAAATTGATCGAATGGAAAATTGATCGAATGGAAAATTGATCGAATGGAAAATTGATCGAATGCAATTGACCGAATGGAAAATTGATCGAATGGAAAATTGATCGAATAGATCAGCTACTTTAACAGAAAGCAAATATAAATACGTATATACAACTAAACAAAAGTTGCAGATTATTTACAATTCTAGTATTTCACATTATTTGATACTTGATGTTTCTTATCCTTTTTTTATGTGTATTTTTCTATCATTTCCTATGTCCTTCCATATAGTTTTTAACCCAGTAATGTTCTTACTCAATATTTAATATGACTTTTGTTTTTGCCCTTCGTATGCTTCATTTTGGGTCTAGGAAAATTGATCGAAAGCAATTGACCGAATGGAAAATTTTCCGAATGAAAAATTGACCGAATGGAAAATTGGTCGAATGGAAAATTGATCGAAAGGAAAATTGATCGCACAACAATTGATCGAATAGATCAGCTTCATTTTTTTCTTAACTGCAACCGGTGCTTAGTGACCCTTTTTGTTATATTCCTTGGAAATTGACTGCAATCACAGAGTAACTTTTATGCATCCAAGAGCATTGTCACCGACGGTGTTAAGTGACTTTGTTCATGAATCCACTTTCCTTTCTGACTGCTTCTTCTTATCTCTTGTATTTAATTCCCTTTTGCCGTCAGTGACATGGTTTTTGGTTCCGAAACAGACGTTAAACCTATACTAAATTGATTAATTATTAAACTTTCATTTCACAAATTATCTAAATTCTAGAACAAAGAAAACTTAAAATTCTTCAAATTATAATATATTTCAAAGCATATAATTCTCTGTTATATAAAAACAGCTGATTGAAGAAATGTTATACATAAATTATTATTATACATAATTTATTGTTATATAAATTATTATTATTATATATAAATCATGGTAACAAGATCTACTAGCTGTAATATATTGCAAGTAAGTTTCTCTGGTAATCCATGGTTTAAGTTATCATTGTCAATTGGTGTAAATAGATCCATTATCATTTTCGATCAATTTTGGCTCAATCAATTGATGTTCGCTCAATTTTCCTTTCGATCAATTTTCCATTCGATCAATTTTCCATTGGACCAATTTTCCATTCGATCAATTTTTGTTCGCTCAATTTTCCTTTCGATCAATTTTCTATTCGACCTATTTTCCATTCGACCGATTTTCCTTTCGCTCGATTTTCCTTTCGCTCAATTTTCCTTTCGCTCAATTTTCCGTTCGGCCAATTTTCCTTTCTGCCAATTTTCCTTTCTGCCAATTTTCCTTTCTGCCAATTTTCCATTCGATCAATTACTTTCAATAAATTGTTTTCGATCAATTACTTTCAATAAATTGTTTTCGATCAATTGCTTTCAATAAATTGTTTTCGGTCAATTGCTTTCAATAAATTGTTTTTGGTCAATTGCTTTCAATAAATGGTTTTCGGTCAATTGCTTTCAATGAACTGTTTTCGGTCAATTGCTTTCAATAAATTGTTCTCGGTCAATTGCTTTCAATAAATTGTTTTCGGTCAATTGCTTTCAATAAATTGTTTTCGGTCAATTGCTTTCAATAAATTGTTTTCGATCAATTGCTTTCAATAAATTGTTTTCGGTCAATTGTTTTCAATGAATTGTTTTCGGTCAATTGCTTTCAATAAATTGTTTTCGGTCAATTGCTTTCAATAAATTGTTTTCGGTCAATTGCTTTCAATAAATTGTTTTCGGTTAATTGCTTCCAATAAATTGTTTTCGGTCAATTGCTTTCAATAAATTGTTTTCGGTCAATTGCTTTCAATGAATTTTTTTCGGTCAATTGCTTTCAATAAATTGTTTTCGGTCAATTGCTTTCAATAAATTGTTTTCGGTCAATTGCTTTCAATAAATTTTCCGGATCCCGGAATTTTTGGTGTATAGAAATAAGCTTATTCTCGAATAATCAAGCACTCGATGTTTGATTATTCGAATGGAAGCTAAGTGAAAACTATTCAAAATGTTATGAATGACAATGTCTTTATCTTTTCGAAGTCAATTTGAAAAAAATGAAAATCCAGTTGAACAAGTGAAAATCCAGTTGAACAAGTGAAAAACCAGTTGAACAAGTGAAAAACCAGTTGAACAAGTGAAAATCCAGTTGAACAAGTAAAAATCCAGTTGAACAAGTAAAAATCCAGTTGAACAAGTGAAAATCCAGTTGAACAAGTGAAAATCCAGTTGAATAAATGAAAATCCAGTTGAACAAGTGAAAATCCAGTTGAACAAATGAAAATCCAGTTGAACAAGTTAAAATCCAGTTGAACAAGTGAAAATTCAGTTGAAAAAGTGAAAATCCAGTTGAACAAGTTAAAATCCAGTTGAACAAGTGAAAATTCAGTTGAACAAGTGAAAATCCAGTTGAACAAGTGAAAATCCAGTTGAACAAGTGAAAATTCAGTTGAACAAGTGAAAATCCAGTTGAACAAGTTAAAATATTTGAACAAGTGAAAATCAATTCCCGCTAGACAATCAATTAACAATATAAAAGATTTTTCTATGAAAATTTAATTGTGGGAAATTAAAAATTGAGAAAATAAATGTAAGATGCAACTTACATAAATATAAATCTTTTTATCGTAACTTTAACATATTCTACTGTGCAAGAATTAAGGGTCTGAAGAATTATCGTCTAGCTAAGTAGTTTTGTTCATTAGTACAAATTATTAAGAAATAAAATCACCTGATATGGCGATTGCACGTAGGAAAATTTCCCTAGAATATTTGGATGAAAGTGAGCGTGAGGTTATGGAATTATTCGATGTCTTCAAGAATTTGATTACTGCTAATTTTGACCAGGAGAAAGTAGAGGAGATTGAGATGATATCAAATAGAGTGGGTGAAGTCAAAAAGAAGTTTGACGTGACTTGCAAAATGTATGAAAGTTGCCTTCGAAGCGATGGCGCTATTCAGGTATCACGCAATGTTAAGCGATTGAGATTAGATGTATTGCGTGAAACGTATGAGTTTACCAGAGAGTTGAACTACTACAGGGAAAAACATCGGATTGACTTACTAACTAATGTCGATCCCGACGACAGGGAATCACTACCTTCAGTGATGACTGCTGCCCCAGCTAGTCACGAGTATTTTGAGTATCCGTTAATTCAGTTTTCCTGTCGAAACTTTAATTCCATTTCAATGGAGGAAGGGAAGAATCTTGAAATTGATAGCCCTTTACCTTTAGTAGAACAGAACATACCATTGTCGGTAGTTAGGAGTAATCCCTCACCCATGGAAGACAGGAACCCCCCACCCCTTGAAGACAGGAACCCCCTACCCCTTGAAGACAAGAACCCCCCACCCCTTGAAGACAAGAACCCCCTACCCCTTGAAGACAAGAACCCCCCACCCCTTGAAGACAAGAACCCCCTACCCCTTGAAGACAAGAACCCCCCACCCCTTGAAGACAAGAACCCCCTACCCCTTGATGACAAGAACCTCCTACCCCTTGAAGACAAGAACCCCCTACCCCTTGAAGACAAGAACTCCCTACCACTTGAAGACAAGAACCCCCTACCACTTGAAGACAAGAACTCCCTACCCCTTGAAGACAAGAACCCCCTACCACTTGAAGACAAGAACCCCCTACCACTTGAAGACAAGAACCCCCTACCCCTTGAAGACAAGAACTCCCTACCACTTGAAGACAAGAACCCCCTACCACTTGAAGACAAGAACCCCCTACCCCTTGAAGACAAGAACTCCCTACCCCTTGAAGACAAGAACCCCCTACCACTTGAAGACAAGAACCCCCTACCCCTTGAAGACAAGAACTCCCTACCACTTGAAGACAGGAACCCCCTACCCCTTGAAGACAAGAACTCCCTACCACTTGAAGACAAGAACTCCCTACCCCTTGAAGACAAGAACCCCCTACCCCTTGAAGACAAGAACTCCCTACCACTTGAAGACAACAACTCCCTACCACTTGAAGACAAGAACCCCCTACCCCTTGAAGACAAGAACCCCCTACCACTTGAAGACAAGAACCCCCTACCCCTTGAAGACAAGAACTCCCTACCACTTGAAGACAGGAACCCCCTACCCCTTGAAGACAAGAACTCCCTACCACTTGAAGACAAGAACTCCCTACCCCTTGAAGACAAGAACCCCCTACCACTTGAAGACAAGAACCCCCCACCCCTTGAAGACAAGAACTCCCTACCACTTGAAGACAAGAACTCCCTACCCCTTGAAGACAAGAACCCCCTACCACTTGAAGACAACAACTCCCTACCCCTTGAAGACAAGAACCCCCTACCCCTTGAAGACAAGAACCCCCTACCACTTGAAGACAAGAACCCCCTACCACTTGAAGACAAGAACTCCCTACCCATTGAAGACAAGAACCCCCTACCACTTGAAGACAAGAACCCCCCACCCCTTGAAGACAAGAACTCCCTACCACTTGAAGACAAGAACCCCCTACCACTTGAAGACAAGAACCCCCCACCCCTTGAAGACAAGAACTCCCTACCACTTGAAGACAAGAACCCCCTACCCCTTGAAGAGAGGAACCCACCATCCATGGAAGACAGGAACCTCCCACTCCTGAAAGTTCGGTACCCCCCATTCGTGAAAGTTCGAAACTCCTCACTCCTGAAATATCGACACCCCCCACTCCTGAAAGATTGGAGCCCCCCACCTATGAAAGATTGGAACCCCACCCTTAGAAATATTTGAACCTCCACCCCTAAAAAGATTGGAATCCCCACCCCTGAAAGATTGGAACCCCCACCCCTAGAAGATTGGAACCCCCACCCCTAAAAAGATTGGAACCCCCACCCCTAAAAAGATTGGAATCCCCACCCCCAAAAAGATTGGAACCCCCACCCCTAAAAGATTGGAACCCCCACCCCTAAAAGATTGGAACCCCCACTCTTAAAAGATTGGAACCCCCACTCTTAAAAGATTGGAACCCCCACCCCTGAAAGATTGGAACCCCCACCCCTAAAAAGATTGGAACCCCCACCCCTAAAAGATTGGAACCCCCACCCTTAAAATATTGGAACCCCCACTCTTAAAAGATTGGAACCCCCACCCCTAAAAGATTGGAACCCCCACCCCTAAAAAGATTGGAACGCCTACCACTGAAAAATTGGAACCCTCCACCCCTGAAAGATTTGAACCCCCACTCTTAAAAGATTGGAACCCCCACCCCTAAAAGATTGGAACCCCCACCCCTAAACAGATTGGAACGCCCACCACTGAAAAATTGGAACCCTCCACCCCTGAAAGATTTGAACTCCCACCCTTAAAAGATTGGAACCCTCCACCCCTGAATGATTTGAACTCCCACCACTGAAAAATTGGAACCCCCACCCTTAAAAGATTGGAACCCTCCACCCCTTAAAAGATTGGAACCCTCCACCCCTGAAAAGATTGGAACCCCCACCCTTAAAAGATTGGAACCCCCACTCTTAAAAGATTGGAACCCCACTCCTGAAAGATTGGAACCCCCACTCCTGAAAGATTAGAATCCCCCACCCCGGAAAGATCTGAACTCCACAATCCTGGAAAATTGGAACCCCCACACATTAAATATCGGAGGCCCCCACCACGAGAAAAATCAGAACTTCCCACCCATTGGAAATTTTAATCGCCCACCACTTGAAAATTGGAACAATTTAACTATTGAGGATCAACTCAGAAATGGCTCGGCGGCTTCATCCTATTTTATTAAGTCGGAGCTATTGAGAAGACTGGTTGACCCCTTCGATGGTTCACCTGGTCACTATCATTTATGGTCAAATCTCCTAAGAGAAAGAATAGTTGTGTTTCTCTTAATGCACTGGAAAATACTGCAAACCTACCTCAGGAGCTAATCAGTGACTATTTATCTGTAGTCACATTGGAAAACGCTGCATCATTCATTGATATAATTTGGGCTACTCTGAATGAATGATATGGAAGTAGAATAGCATCTTGCTCAAATCAATGGTAAAATCCATTGATGATGAAGATGAACTCAGATGTTGGATGTATGTTGTAGAGCTTTCTGCCCAATGACATCGTCGCCTCAGTTGGATGCTTATGAAGGCCTTCAGATGTTCAAAAGTAAGTTTTCATAATCTCTTTTATGTCGTTGTAAAACTCACGGTGTGAGAAGTAAAGCTTCTTGTGGAGTAAGTCCCACTCTCTTTGTCTTTGTAAATTTCCTACAAGGACTTTACAGAGAATCCGTGGACGATTTTTTCAAGTTGACCCCTCTTACCTCTCCGGGTGTTACTTCGGTCATAAATCTGCACAGAAAATGGTCGTATCCGAAATTGATCAAAAATAATTGCTCGAAAGACAATTGCTCGAAAAACAATTGCTCGAATGAACAATTGGCCGAAAGACAATTGTTCGGACGATGAATTGACTGAATGAACAAGTGTTCGAATGGCCAATTACTCCTATGAGCAATTGCTCGAATGATTAATCTTTCAGATAATATAAAATAAATAAAATACAGTTAATACTGTATTTTATATTACTAATTAGTAGTTATTATAATATTAATTAGAAACAAGGAAAGGGAGAGATTTCAACTTCATGATTTTCTGTATTTTGACAATATTTATCTTGTAGCGTTATAAAACTCTTAATTTATTTCTCATTATTCATTATTCATATTTCCATTTTATATTTATTTATTCTTTTTCTTCATCGTAAAATTTGTTTTCCGTACTTCTGTGTACACCATGTAAGGTTAGCTCCAGAAATATTAAATTCTTAATCAGTAGTGTTATAGCCTTGGCTAATAGTGCATCTCTTAATATAAACCTTGTGGAATTTAAGTGTAGCTAAATTTTGTGTACAGTTTTCATTACTTTATTTTTGAACTAAATCATTTCTTTTAAAAACTAACTTTTCTCAAATTACTTTTTTTTTATAAATTAACTGTGATTGAACGTTTTAGATTCTTATTCATATTACCGTGTTCTATTACACTAGCTATTACTTCTTTTAAATTTAATTATTTAGTTTTTTTTATAATCTTTGCTTTTGATAATTATTTCTTTTCTATTTTGTTCTAGATCATTTCGCATACCATCATTTCGCATAATATAACTGCCCTACCGTATTAAATATTAAACCTAAAATTTGATTTGAAATAAACTAGTGTTGTATAACCTCTCTGAGGTGAGTTTAAACTGTTTATATAAAATTGTGCATTATTTGTTATATCTTTAAAACTATTAGGTACTTATATGCTGTGTATAATTCAAATTACAGGTGTCGGTCGGACCCAAATAAAATCTTGAGAATTCAAACATTGTTACTCCTGACCTTCCCTCAACTGGTGACCCCGGGAAGTGTTAAGGACTAAGAGTAACTGTAACAATGGGCGAAAAAGAAGAGAAAGCTACGGAAGAAATACAAGCGGTAGGCATTAAAATGCCAGACTTCATGGAAACTGCAGCCAGTGCGTGGTTTCAAATTATTGAAGCAAATTTCAAGTTGAAGCGCATAACCGTGGGTGAGACTAAATTTTTCCATGTAGTAGCTTCTCTGCCCCCTGCTCTCGTTGCAAGACTTCCTCCACAAATTTTGGAAAACCAAAACTACGATGAAATTAAGGCAGGAGTCATTGCAATGCATGAGCGCACTAAACCAGAACTGTTCTCCAAACTAATTGCTAAAACTACTATGTCCGGTAGACCTTCAACTTACCTGCAAGAATTGAATGAGATAGCACTAAAAGTGGGTGTTTCAGACGATCTAGTACGCCATCAATTTATTCAAGCTTTACCTGGCACTATATCAATCGTACTAGCAGCTCAAAAAGATCTAACTCTGACACAACTGGGAAAGTTAGCGGATGAACTTTCCCCATTATTTCAGAATAATGCGATGACTGTGAATAACATCTCTAATCCTGCATCAGCTACTCAGGAACAAATGGAACGTTTCCACTACGGATCTACTTCCACTCGGAATTATGGCGATAACCCTAATTCCATTCCAATTGGATTACGTCCATTCGGCTCTGGTCAGAGACCTAGAATTTGTAGAGGACATCTCTACTTTGCAGAACGATCAAAAACTTGTAAACCCTGGTGCAAATTTCCAGGAAATAAAAGTAGGTACTCCATGCAGCCATCTTCAAGACCAGTTTCTCCCGCTAGATCTCGTTCATCTTCGAGAATGAGTTCTCCAGGACGACGCTATCATAGTGAGTTCACAGATTCTACAGTTCCAACCCACTCGGAAAACTAGACGGGCGGGTTGTATTAGCAGCTAGTAGCCTGCCCCCTTTTGAGATTGCTGCACGTATTGGCTCTAATAAAATAAACCTAATAATAGATACAGGCGCTACTTTATCTATTTTACCACAACGCTATAGGGCTGGACTTCTAATTAGACCTACAGCAATAAAATTATCTGCTGCGAATGGAGATACAATTAACTGTATAGGAGAAGCTGAAGTAGAGATTGCGATACCGGCGTTGAAAAGAAACTTCGTTTGGACTTTTGTGGTGGCTGACACTACACACCCATTGCTAGGGGTTGATTTTCTCAGTCATCACAATTTACTGGTGGACTGTAGAAAAAGAAAATTAATAGACCAAGAAACTAAATTGTACGCACCAACCAAAACTACAGAAACTTCGTGTATCCAAGTAATACTACCAGACGTTGTCAAGCAACCAAACAGTGTACAAGAGCTATTTAAAAAATATCCCTCTCTACTTACACCTAGTGCTACCTCTCCATCTGTTAAATCCAAGATCTATCATCACATTGAAACTGATGATAGGAAGCCATCATTTGCCAAAGTTCGCCAACTATCAGATGAAAAAAGGAATATAGCCTACAAAGAAATTTCAGAGCTCTTACGTGCAGGAATAATTAGACAGTCTCGATCACCATGGTCATCTCCATTGCATATGGTTCCAAAGAGTTCCCCAGGAGAATGGAGAATGTGTGGTGATTACCGAACTCTAAACGCTGGAACTAAACCAGATCGGTATGGTATCCCTAACACGAATAGCGTTTCACAAAGACTCCATAACATGAACGTATTTTCAAAAATTGACTTAGTGAAAGCCTACCACCAAATCCCCGTTTATCCTGCGGATATAGAGAAGACTGCTATTGCTACTCCATTCGGGTTGTACGAGTACGTGTACATGCCATTCGGCTTGAGAAATGCAGGATGCACATTTCAGCGACACATGGACAATCTATTTCTCGATGTGAAATGTGTATTTATTTATATGGACGACATATTGGTATTTTCTGAAGGCGAAGAAGAACATCTGCGTAATTTGGAAATCGTATTCAAAATTCTAAGCGACAATCAGCTGAGAATATCTCTGGAAAAATGTACCTTCTTAAAGGAGAAGCTAGATTTTCTGGGATGCAGCGTGAGCAAAGATGGAATGAGACCAACTTCTAAAAAGATCTACGAGATCAACGATTTTCCTGAACCATCAGACTCTAAAACCTTACGACGTTTCTTAGGTATGATCGGATTTTACAGAAGATTAGTACCTAATTTTGCCTCTGTGGTTTTACCATTAACTGAACTAATCAAAGAAAATCCTAATTCCAAAGTTCTAAAAATGAGTGAAAACGAAGTGGAAGCTTTCACTAAAGTGAAAAAGATTTTAGGTGAAATTAGCGCGCTACCTCATCCTGTTTCGAACGTCACTAACTACCAGTTAGTAACTGATAGTTCGAATTACGCTGTTGGTGCAGCGCTACATCAAATGGTTAATGGAGAAGCTATACCAATCGGTTTCTTTTCAAAGAAACTATCTGATGCTCAGAAGAAAACCTCTACCTTCGATCGTGAATTATTGGCTGCTTATTTAGCAGTACTACATTTTAAATTTCAGATAGAAGGAAGAGTAGTTACCCTGTTTACAGATCACAAACCATTAGCGTGTGCCTTTCATAAAGCTACCATGATGAAATCTGATAAACAGCAGCGTTACCTATCTTTGATTACTGAATATATAGCTGACATTAACTATATAAAAGGCAAACATAATATTGTAGCGGACTGTCTTTCGCGTCCTACTAATGCTGTTATGGTAGATTTATTTGACCTTCCTGCCATTTCTAAAGAACAAATAAATGATAGCGAAATTTCTAAATATAGTGAACGTCTCAAATCTTTTTCTTATGATGGTAAAAATTCTATCATGTGCGATATGTCAACCAATTATCCTAGACCTTATGTTCCCATTGTGTGTCGTAAACCATGTTTTAATAATTTTCACTCCATATCGCATCCAGGTGTTAAGGCAACTTCAAGAATAGTTCGTGAAAGATACTTCTGGCCAAATATGGACAAAGACTTGAGAGTTTGGACAAGAGAATGCCAATCTTGTCAACAAAGCAAAGTGCAACGCCATACCAAAAGTGAAGTTCTGAAGTTCAACTTGCCTTCCGAAAGATTCGAGACTATACATTTGGATATAGTCGGCCCTTTGCCGCCAGTTAAATTAGCGTCTTCAGACACCTTCACATCTCCTTACCGCTATTTACTAACTTGCATTGACAGGGCAACGAGGTGGATTGAGGCAATACCTATGGAAAACATAACTGCTGCCTCAGTCGCTGTTGCTTTTGTCACGATGTGGGTTTCTCGTTTCGGAGTTCCTCTCTACGTTGTCACTGATCGTGGAACACAATTTGAGAGTGAATTGTTCCAGGAATTATCTAAATTGATAGGATTCAACCGTCTAAGAACTACGTCTTTCCACGCACAAGCAAACGGCATGATAGAAAGGCAACATCGAACTATTAAGACTGCCATCATGTCTCGCAAACAGGAATGGCTACAAGCTCTGCCAATCGTTCTAATGGGAATGAGAATGGTGCCAAATGAATCGGGATTTTCGTCATTCACAGCTGTAACTGGGACTGCAATACTACTTCCAAGACCACTAGTTAGTCCAGATGAAAGCGACAGCTACTTTAATCACGAATCTGTCCGGAAACTCGCCATCGAGATGTCGAAGATAGATTTCAGCCAGTTATCCAAAGGAAGTCTACATTCTAAACCGAACTCTTATGTACCTCTCGAATTGGAGACGTGCACACACGTTTGGGTTCGTGTAGACAGGGTACGTAAACCGTTGGAGGCTCCATACTCCGGTCCATTCCTTGTTGTCAAGAAGTTCAATAAGTACTTCATAGTATTGAACGCATACGGAAAAGAACAGTCTGTATCTATTGACCGCATTAAGCCTGTTCATATGGAAGCGACTTCCAAACAAGACTGCACTGAAACGAACTTACCAGAAGTCCGCGCTGAAGAAGCTGAGCAGTCCAGTGGATCATCAGATGTCAAGACTACGGAAGAAGACGTAGCTACGAAAGAAATCGTAACTCGTAGTGGACGGAAAGTCAAATTTTTGAATAGACTCTACTACCATCATTATAAATAGATGATACGAGCTCATTTATTATGGCTCCGCCATTTGATGGGGAGCTATATTGTAGCGTTATAAAACTCTTAATTTATTTCTCATTATTCATTATTCATATTTCCATTTTATATTTATTTATTCTTTTTCTTCATCGTAAAATTTGTTTTCCGTACTTCTGTGTACACCATGTAAGGTTAGCTCCAGAAATATTAAATTCTTAATCAGTAGTGTTATAGCCTTGGCTAATAGTGCATCTCTTAATATAAACCTTGTGGAATTTAAGTGTAGCTAAATTTTGTGTACAGTTTTCATTACTTTATTTTTGAACTAAATCATTTCTTTTAAAAACTAACTTTTCTCAAATTACTTTTTTTTTATAAATTAACTGTGATTGAACGTTTTAGATTCTTATTCATATTACCGTGTTCTATTACACTAGCTATTACTTCTTTTAAATTTAATTATTTAGTTTTTTTTATAATCTTTGCTTTTGATAATTATTTCTTTTCTATTTTGTTCTAGATCATTTCGCATACCATCATTTCGCATAATATAACTGCCCTACCGTATTAAATATTAAACCTAAAATTTGATTTGAAATAAACTAGTGTTGTATAACCTCTCTGAGGTGAGTTTAAACTGTTTATATAAAATTGTGCATTATTTGTTATATCTTTAAAACTATTAGGTACTTATATGCTGTGTATAATTCAAATTACAGGTGTCGGTCGGACCCAAATAAAATCTTGAGAATTCAAACATTGTTACTCCTGACCTTCCCTCAATCTAATCAACAATTTCTCAAATAATCCAATTTCGAATAATCAATTGCCTAATGTATGTAAAAGAAGAGGAAAAGTCAACTAGATAATGGCTACCGAAAAGAGAAAAATTAAAAAGTGGCACGATTACCAGAGGTCATGCTAAATGTATCGGATAATCTGCTCCATCCTGTTATCGGCAGTTCCCATAGTCCGAGTTGCTAAAACCTAACAACCCTAACCTAGTCCCAAGAACATCTCGTCAGAGCTCAGTGAAGCTATTGACGGACAAAAAAACGAAAATTGTAGTACCAAAAATTGCTGCAGTATTCCTGTTCAATTAAAATAAGAAAACCAGGATGATTAAATTTTAAAAACATTATTATGATTGATAGTAATTAACGATTAAAAATATGAAATACAGTTATCACAAATTACTAATTAGAAACCAGGACGGTTAGGTGCAGCTTATTGAAGTGATCCGACTTCATGATTAAGTGACTTTTTATTGATTTTGACACTGTGAGCAATTTGATCATTCGAGCATTCAATTTGTTCATTCAGTCAATTGTTCCCTCGAGCAATTGTCTTTCGAGCAATTGTCTTTCGAGCAATTGTTTATCGATCAATTTTTCATTCGAGCAAATCTTTTTCGAGCAATTGTTTTTCGAGCAATTGTTTTTCGAACAATTGTTTTCAAGCAATTTTTTTCGAACAATTTACCTAGAACCGACACCTACTCATGTTTCGCATGTATAGGTGTTCCACGATAGTGTTAAACATAACCTTGAGGGATAGTAAATGTTCAGTAAATTGAACAAAGAAAAAAATCTGTGATTAGAAACCATAAGCTGAGTTACAGATGTTTGGGAAAGCATTTTATCAGTGAGTGTAAATTGAAAAACGTTAGATGTGACATATGCTGAAGTAAACATTTAACTGTGATGCATTTTCTTTATTATATTGGAAAAATATTGTCTTTAAAAAAAATTAACGAATTCCAACAAAAGGGATGCAAATCGCAGTTGTAGGTCAATTCGATGAAAACACATTCGCCGAAAACACATTCGCCGAAAAATATGATTATTTAAACATGTAAACCAATTTATCTCATATGTCCTGATGAAATTACTTATAGATGAACTTGCACATAAGTGTATAAATTACTTTACAATATTCTACATAATTTAAATTATTGGTTAAACTTTTTAAAAATTTACGTTCACTTAATTAACTAATATAATGTTAATGCTGCATTATTTGAGTCAGTTTATTAACTATAAGTTGATTCGATTTTCTGTGTACAATTATCAGTTGCAAAAGAAAATATATTTTCACAGATTTATTTCTAGATTTTAAGAATATTCATTTACTATTAATTTTATAAAATATTGACAATATAGAGAAATGTATTTGAGTACAAAAAGGAAGTCAAAACCAATTTTGTTCAGCAACTCCTTTAAAAAAAATGCAAAAGTTTTATGTTAGAAAAAATGGATTAAATATCTCTAAATCTTCAATTTTCGAGATTGAATATCTCGAAAACCTTGAATAAATCTGTTGTATTAACTTCCTTTTTGTACTCAAACACATTTCTCCATATTGTCAATATTTTATAAAAGGAATAGTTACATATATGCAAGTTCATCTATATGTAATTTCATCTGGACATATGAGATAAATTTATTTACCTTTTTGAATAATCATATTTTTCGGCGACAGTGTCGTTCGGTGAATGTGTGGTGCGGCGAAGGTGTTTTCGGCGAATTTGTTTTCGGATAATGTGTTTTCGGCGAATGGACCGGTCACCGCAAATCACGATAGAGGAAGCGTTAAAGGTCCCCTCCAAGCAAATATTTTTATTGCTTTATTTAACGAGGCTAATGTTTCTTATCATTTTGCTGCAAACCGCATCAAATTTGGTAGCGTATTTTTAATTTTATATGCTTTTAAAGATTTTTTAAATTAAAACTCTACAAAACCTATTTTACTTCCGACTTACTTATTTAAGAAATTTTCAGCCTGAAGAAAAAGAATGTACACCATTTGTTTTGATTGTCAACTAGGTATTAGGTTTAATAAATCCATTTAATATTCGTGTAAAGGTATAAAATTGAATAAACTTATAATAGAAACGTTTATATACTTTAGGAAACAATTAATATCTAAAATAATTTAAATAAAGGCCGAAAACGCTTGGTTTGTTTATAAAATTCAAATTTGTAATCAAAACAAAGAGTGTACAATCTTCTTCTTGAGCATCAGATTAGTGATTCGCTCAATTGTTGCTCACAGAGTATAAAAAACTTTAAAAACAAATTATAAAGTATATACTGAACCAAATTGTATGTAGTTTGCGGAATAATGATCGTAGACCCTAGTTCTATTATATTATGTAATAAAGTCATTTTTTCCCGGAGCCTGGAGAGGACCTTTAAGGTGACCGGAACTGATGTAGATCAAATCGGTCCCAGCGACATGAGCGTGTTTTCCAAGACATTTTTCGCCGACATTCCACATAACAGAACTAGCAAAGTTATTCGATGTACTATTATATTAGATGTTCAGAGTACTAGGTGCTTTGCAGACCATAGGCTTCTAGATCCATTGGGTATCCGCGCTCCTGATCACACTTACTCAATTGAGACTATGAGTGGACTGAAATTTAATATTGGCGGGAAGCTCGTTTCTGGGTTGAGGCGATCTTATTCGTTGCGAAATGGCGGCGCCTATAGACTTGAGCGAACCTTGCCGCATGTTAGACATTTAGCAAGGCACTTCGTTAATACAGTGGGTTGTAAGGAGCCTTTGATATTGATTGGTGCCGACGCTGGTAGTTTGATGAACTGTACAACTTATGGCAGTGAGCCATCATATGTTCAAAGAACTCAGTTAGATTTTGCACTGGTTTGTCCAATTCCAAAGAAAAACTTGGGTAGGTATAGCGCTCCATCACTTGAAACTCTTCTTACCTCAGCTAGACCAACAGAACACATTAGTTGTAGAGCTACCGAAATATTTCCTAATCTTAAATATCCTTCTCTTACAACCAATAGCATAAATATATAAATACCTTTTCTTTTTTAGCATAATTTAATTCTTTCTGGAAATCTGAAGTAAAGGATGAAATGCTGATGTTTCAATCATACATGTACTATAAAAATAGATATTGTACCAGTACTTAATATCATGTCCGGACAAATCGTCGCGAAGACATTTCGTCGTAGACAATTCGCCGCGGACAATTCGCTGTAGACAATTTGACGCAGACAATTCGTCTCGTACACCTTTCTATATTTTTTCTACATTCTCAAATTCAACACGATTTTATTCCATTATTTAATTCTTCAAATTACATCCAGAGATTTTGAGTTGGTTTGATCTGAGGTTTTAAGATTTATATAAATTACTCGCATTGTTGATACCAAGTCTTGATATTATTTTATTATTTTATTGTTTTCATTTATTTCAAACGTTTAATAATTTATTTATTTTGTGCTATGGGCCTCCTTCTGGGAAATCTTATTAAATTTATAAACTGAAGAGCAAGTGAAACCACGTGAAAAGTAATCATTCTTCTATTTTTCTTAAAGGGGCAGATCAGTCAATTTTTGTTTGCATAATATTAATATTGAACGATCACTTAGTGAGAATAAAGCATTCTTGTAAAATTAAACGGTTGGAAAAAATATAATAAGCGATATATATCATATTTTATAAAATCGATTTAGTTCCTGCGTCCTCCTACAGATGGCGCCACTACTCTGTACTATTTGTTTTACAGCTGATAACATGTTAACAATTTTTCTATCAACAGTATTAACAGGTAATTTATGAAGAGATGGTTTTTAGATGTTGACATTAATCGTTTTAATTATATAAAGTCAATTTATTTACTTGTCTTGTTCA
Organism: Caprella mutica; assembly: GCA_947561585.1. Classification (NCBI taxonomy): domain Eukaryota; kingdom Metazoa; phylum Arthropoda; class Malacostraca; order Amphipoda; family Caprellidae; genus Caprella; species Caprella mutica. The sequence continues at coordinate 25,787 of CANNZV010004701.1, forward strand.
TAGATCGTATGCGATTTGCTCGAATTATATATAGATTTTGATACCGAACTATCACACTTGCGTAATTTTTTCTCTGGTAATCGTTATCACCAATACTTATTTGATAAATTTGTCTCTAAATATTTAAATTCAATTCATACTCCACTTAAGCGTAAATTAACAGTTCTTAAATTTGATATTTTCATATCCTTCCTTATTTGGGTGATTCAAGCATTAAATGTAAAAAAGAACTTAATTCATAACTCAACAAATTTTATCCCCAAATTTAATTAAATTTTGTTTTCAAAAATGCAACCACTGTTGGTTTATTTTTCTCTTATAAAGATAAAATCCCACCTTTACTGTCATCTGGTCTCATTTATAAATACTCGTGTGGACAGTGCCAGTCCACTTACATAGGTGAGACAATGATGCAGTTAAAGGTGAGAATTTCTCAGCATAAGGGAATATCTTTTAGAACAAATAACCCCTACAGCTCCCCACCTTTAAGTTCAATTCGTAACCATTCTTTAGATTCGAATCTCCCAATTAAGGAAGAAAATTTCAAGATTTTGCAATCTACAAACCAGTGTGATATTCGTATATTAGAATCTATATACATCCATAAGCAGTCACCATCGCTCAATGGACAAGCGAGTTCTTTTTAATTGAACAATTTTGGGTTAATAACTTATTATTTCTCTATTATTTCCTTTTTCTTTAGTTATTTATTAACTTTTTAGGCGACCTCATTAATTTTGGTATCCATTATACTTCTTTGTTCTATATAATTTGTTTAGATTAGTCATAATTAGGATATAGAAGATGAATATTTTATTATTCGAAAGCTCTTAAGAAAAATAGAAGGATGGTTACTTTTTACGTTGTTTCACTTGCTCTTCAGTTTATAAATTTATAATATATTTCGAAATGTGGAATGATTAATTTTAAAATAATGGAAGATTACTTATTCATTAGAAAAATCTTTTGTATTGTAGATACCAAATTTTGTACCTACTTTATCATTTATTAATTTGAATATTTGAAAGAAATGGAAAATATGGTGAATAAATGGCCAAATATAATATGAAACAAATTAATAATATGAAATATGGCATAAGGGAAAATATGGCGACGAATTGTCCGCGACGAATTGTTTTTGACGAATTGTCCCCGCTGCGAATTTTTCACAAAATTGAAAATACAATAAATTTGAATATACCTAAAAACATGGTCAATTTTTTCAGAGTTGTCACAAACTTAATGACAAACTAAATGACGATAATTTCCTAGCGTCAGCAAACCGTTAAACTTTTCATCAGTTTTGTGATTCAAACATGTTGGATATCGTCATCAAAAAGTTTGTCAAACTATTTGCTGACGATAAAGTTTGAAGTACACACTGATTTTACGGTAATTGCGCGTCATTTTAGTTTATTACAGCTAGGTAAACCTACAAAAACCTCAATTTTTTCAAACTTAGTATCTATCTAGTTACAATGGCTGACGACAGACTTTTAATACTTGGTTGTATTAGAAATTATTAGATTTAACTCATCTAAGTTATAGGTAGGCTACGTTGTGAATTGTTTTCTATGATCTATTTTTGACTATCCTTTTCAAGACGATACTTTGTCATTAAAAACAGATTATTTTTTCTGGTTTCTTACTGTTCTAAATTTAAAAATTATACATACCAAGTTATATAATTTTCATTTTCACGATATATAACATTAATTTTGACGAAACTGACGCCAGTGAACCTCAAACTTTTGGCGAGAAAATTTGACCGTGTAGACACTCCTTGAAAACTGACGATAAGTTTGTCATTTAGTTTGTCATTAAGTTTGTCACTTCTCTAAAAAAAACTGACCATGTGGACAGGGCTTAAGATAATTGAATAACATCTTATTAATTTAATTGTTATACAGTGTGTCCACATCCTTGAATCTACATTGTTCATAATTTCACGATAATATGCATACTATATTGGTACCATAGATACGTAGATTAATATTAATGAATTATAAATAGTACTTATAAAATATTTTCGATGGCAGTGGATACATTTTTTGCGGACTCACTGTGTGGTTTGACAGTAGTTTAGTTTGAAAAAATACTATATGGTTTGCTATTTTTGAAATACAACTTACTATTTTCAGGTGTTGTTTGCAATTCACTTAAAGTTTTCTTCACCTGTACAGTACTTCGTGATTAGCTATTACTACATATTCATTCATATGTTTAATGATTTCATTATTGATTTCATAGTTCAGTCTTACATTTAGTATTTAACTTTTTCAATGGTGATATCTTTTACGCGTTAACTTTTTATCATCGACACCATTGCGAAAGGGTTTAGACAATAGTTGTCTTATTAGAGCAAACTTCAAGAACCAACTGATTACCATTGAATCAATCTACATTGTACTTTTTCAAGTCTTATAACAATCAGAGATTTGAAGTACCATAAATAGTCTCTTACTTTCTATCATTTCCTTGTTAGGGTTATTACAGTGCAACTCCTCTATAGTGAACTCCTTTGTAGTGAATCATCCTGTATAGTAGAGTCCTGTATAGCAAACTCACCTCTATAGTGAACATAATTAGGTTAGGCTGCTACAATTATTCGTAAGTTTTCTATGAGTATCTATTTGTTAAATTTGTTATATTTCAAGAAAGAGAAGTTCTACCAGTACAACTCCTCTATAGTGAAGTCATGTGTAGTGAACCATCCTGATTTGTAGAGTTTTGTGAAATAAAATACCTATTTGAGGGAAGTTCATCGTATATGATCTTTGGTGCCAGTTTGGTAATTGATGTGAGCATCATTTACTGCATGGTTTGGCATGCGATCTGGTTAGAATTTATTATTAAATAGAAAGGATGGTGCTAGGAAAATTCATCCACGGAAAATTCGTCCACTGGAAATTCGTCCGTTTTTTTTCAATTTGGTATAGAAAGAAAGAAATTATCGAAAATTAACAATACACATATTATGAGATAATTGCAGTCGCATAAAATCTGGTTAGATGAAATAACATATATTCAGCAGTTATAACTGTTGAATCACATTCTATGCAGCTAATATATTATGTTATTTATGATTAAAAAGAAAAAAAGAAAAAATAACTTGAACAAATATTTAAATTGAATAGCTGGACTTTTTCAGCAATGCTATACTATTTGTTAAAAAAATTGTTTCATTCGGAGTGCATTGCAATACTAGTTTTATATTTGTTCTACGATATCTCTATATTTTAGCCTATTACGCTGTGTGACACCTCTCTTTGTTTCAATTCTTTTAGTTTGGGTTAACTCTTCTACCAACTATTAGGATGCTCTTTCTTGAACATTCCAAAATGCAATTGAATATTACGGGTTTTCGCGTTGGTTTTGTGTTCACAGTTTTGTTCCAATGTACGTAGCGTTAAAGTAGTTAAAAACTCAATTGACATCATCGTATAAATTTTCATTATCGCTAACAACATCTTCAGGTGTTAAGAACGCTAAGGCACCATTCATTTTTATCTTAAATTAAGTTAATGAAATTATTATATATCTATCAATCCTTATGTATTTTTGTAAACAATCATGAATTGTGCAGTACAACAAACTTTATAATGAATAAAATAAAGTATATTAACTATGTAGTATCACCTACATGCATTAAACTACTTTATACCAAAACATTTATCATAACATTTTGTTCCATTTAAATTAATTATTTTGCGTTTAATGGACGAATTTTCCGGTTACTGGTAATTTGACCCGCTGGTAATTTGACCTCTGGTAATTTGACCCCCTGGTAATTTGACCTCTGGTAATTTGACCCCCTGGTATTTTGACCTCTGGTAATTTGACTCCCTGGTAATTTGACCCTCTGGTAATTTGAGCCCCGTTATTTTATTCACTTAATTAGATATTATATCAATTTTATTTAACTATGCTACAAAATTTTAGGATAAATTCATTAGTTTATTTTTATAACGTTTGATATTTCTGATGTGGCTGCGACAGTTGTCTTTTTTTCAGCAGTTGTGATGTAGTGCATCATCATGTAATCAAATATTACCGGGGTTCAAATTACCGGGAGGCAAATTACCGGTCACGATTTTTGATACATATTTTATTCACAATTTTCAAATATATTTTAAAAGATATTGTATTTTAACAGTTTAAATAGTCACTCGAATATATTTCCTATTTTTAAATATTAATTAAGACTAAGATTGATGGAAATTGATGGAAATTTAGATTGATGGAAATTAAGGTTGATGGAAATTGATGGAAATTAAGATTGATGGAAATTAAGATTGATGGAAATTGATGGAAATTAAGATTGATGGAAATTGATGGAAATTAAGATTGATGGAAATTAAGATTGATGGAAATTGATGGAAATTAAGATTGATGGAAATTGATGGAAATTAAGATTGATGGAAATTGATGGAAATTAAGATTGATGGAAATTGATGGAAATTAAGATTGATGGAAATTGATGGAAATTAAGATTGATGGAAATTGATGGAAATTAAGATTAATGGAAATTGATGGAAATTAAGATTAATGGAAATTGATGGAAATTGATGGAAATTAAGATTGATGGAAATTGCCTTATTCTCTTGTAATTATTCACTAGAATAAGAAGAGATAAACTATGAGTTACTACGCATTATTCTCTTTGCAAAATTGTGGAAAGTTATGTTCTGATCGGATTTATTCATACTGTTAATTGTTGAATTTTTTTATTGTTCAGGAACACTTTAATTATATTTTGATAGCGATAAGGTCAAAGGTCAAAAGTCAAGGTCATTTTGTAATTTTAAAACTTTTCAACCAACTTAATGCCTGAAATTTGTTGCGACAATTGGTCATTATCCAGGAAACATTTGGTTAGATTTTGGGAGTGATCGGGTCAACGGTCAAGGTCAAAGTGAACTCATTTTTAATCAGCGGTGAAGGTATGCACTCTATGAGTGCCCGTTTTAATTTTAATTCGAGATATTTGTTTCCTTCCTAGAAATCTTATAATTAATTATCATTGTAATGAGTAATGAAATCTACGGAAAATGTTATTATCTTTTCATTTTTCTGTAGAGATTGATCCGAATAATTCAATGTTCTAATTTATTCCACTTTGGTCGAAATCTTCATGGATAATTAAGTTGGATCCTCTCTAATAAATCTATTTAATCAGGACACTGATAATGAATACTGAATTATACATATAACGACATTAACATCGATGATTATGTTGGGTAACTGTTATATAATACTCATAGATGATAAAGCTGAGCCGTTCTTAATTCCCATCGATGATAAGTTGGGTCCCAAGATAACTTTTTACATGGTTAATTAATGATAAGTTTTGAGACATAGCACCCAACTGATTCTTACGAACGTATGTTCGTTTGTATGTTCGTTTCGTGACCGGTAAATTCCTCCGTGGAAAATTCCACCAGGAAGATTCCACCATGGAAAATTCCACCATTCTGAAAATATATACAGGGTGGACCACAAGAAAGTAAGTAAAATCGAATTTACCTGCTTAACTAAACAAGATAATTTGATTCTGTGCTTTGTCTTATGTACAGAAAAGTGTTTTTTATCACTCTAGCAAAGGCGGTAAAATTGTGTATTGTAATATCTCTATCCCAGCGTTGTTTGAAAATTAGTGGTAAAAAGGTCAGTTGCATTAGACAGTTTTGCATCTAAAAATCATACTAAAGCTTAAAAATATTGTTTCTATTTTGTTTCACATTTTTTTATGATGTAGAATTATTTGCAACATTTGAATTGAGAAATTATCCCGAAACTTATACTGTTTATGGAAATAACACTTTAATTAGATCTGGTGTAGCACGTAGGATCATTTTAGTAGAAAATTATTCGTAAAAACAGTTCTGCCACAGAATAATGGCAATTGGATATAGGCCTAGCATTGAATGGCCTCTAAGGATATCAGATCTCATACCTTGTAATCAAATTTCTGTGAGGAGGTTTAAAGAATATTGTCTTATTATCTAAACTTAAGGATGACCTGTTGAATAAAATCACTTACGTAATTGTAGTCTCTAAGAATAACCCTGAGTCAATCATATGAGCACTGACACGATGAGAGCATGATGCGAAAAATGTGTCGCAAATAGGGGTCACCATTTCGAATAGATCATTATATTTTATGTTCATGTCAATGAAATGGAGTTTAATTTTGTACACTTTTTATAAATAATTTATAGAACGTTGTAAATTTGAAAACAATGATTTTTACCTGGAAAATTGTTTGTGCAACTTACCTTTTTACCACTGATTTCAAACACAACGCTGAGAAGAGAGAAATGATCAATATAACGCTATTTGATAGAGTGATGAAAATAACTTTATAGAACATAATGCAGCAAAGAGAATTGAAATATCTCGATTTTTTCCAAAGTTATAAGTAATTAAATTCAGGTATATTTTTTGTCGTTCACCCGTATAGATGAATTTACTCTCCTATTTTGCCTGCGTTCAGTTGAATGATTTCTTAAAATGTATACTCAAGTGATGTATGATAAGCTAGATGACTGGCACTCTTCGATCGCATACCTTCTCCACCACTTATAAATGACATTAACTGAATCATTGTAATCAGTCATATACGACTTTGATATTGTTTTATATAAATTTTTCTATGATTATTAAAAAAAATTGTGTGTATACCAAAATTAAATTTCCATATACACTAAATCTTTTTTTATAGATAATATATCGTCTCTTTTCCTTTCTATCAATGGGATATTCAATTTAATATTCTATGTACTCACTATAACTTTACGATCGGGATATACAGTTCTAGGTAAATTGCTCGAAAACAGTTGATCGAATGAACGATTGCCCGAATAATCAATTGTTCGAATGATCAAATTAATAAAAGAAAGATAATCAACAAGTTAGCTGCACCTAATCGTCCTGGTATTTAATTAGTAATTTATAATAACTGTATTTCATATTTTTCAACGCTATTTACTATCAATCATAATTCTGTTTTTTAAATTATTATCTTTCTGTTTTTCTTATTTTTACTATTCAAAATTTGATCATTTGAGCAATTTTTAATTACAAAAATATTGCAGAAAAACAGTTAATAATGAGGTGGAATCTCTTCGATTAGCTGCACCTAATCGTCCTTGTTTCTAATTAGTATTCGATAATAACTATTTCATTTATCTTATATTATTTGAGCGATTGCTCATTCGAGCAATTGTTCGTTCGAGCAATTGTTCATTCGAGCAATTGTTTTTTCTGTCAATTGTTCGTTCGAGCAATTGTTCATTCGAGCAATTGTTTTTTCGGTCAATTGTTCGTTCGAGCAATTGTCTTTCGAGCATTGTTCATTCGAGCAATTGTTCATTCGAGCAATTGTCTTTCGAGCAATTGTTCTTTCGAGCAATTGTTCATTCGAGCAATTGTCTTTCGAGCAATTGTTCATTCGATCAATTCTTTTCGACCAATTTACCGACTATACTTGTCATGTTTTTATCATTCTCATTCATTATTCTAATATCACATTTCTCATTTTTCAGACAACTACAAATGCTCATTCTCATTTTGTTAGTCGTATTCCATTCGACACTCATGCGTCACTCAAAACTGTTGCTGGCGTTTTTTTTTGCGTCCATCTGTCTTTGATTTGGAGGAACGGTGATATGATGACTCGTCTGTCTGATTGCTCCTGTTCGCCAAGGAAAAGCAGTGCCAGGTAACGTTAGGAATTCTTCAATATTCTATCACAACGGTGTGCGGTAAGTTCACCGCAACTCAATTCACCGTATGGTAAATTCACCGCAAAACGAGTTAATTTGTTTAACTTAGTTTACCCTTAATTAATGTAGCCTAAAAAGTCAAAAATAAATTTTGCAAAGTTAAAATGAATATTAAATTATGTACTATATTATATTATTCAACTTATTATTTATATTTCAGACAAGACTACAACTTCAATTCCGAGAGAGTGCCGGATAAACCTAACATGGACTCTGTTAGAGAAATAGCGTTGAAGAATGGCACTAACTTTGATGCGACTCCCCCTCCTTTGCTGTCCGAACTGATGTCGATTCCGACAGAGAAGAGGAAACACAAGTACAAATATTACACACCAACATAGTTCAGAAACAAAGGAAAGTAAACCTCTATTAGATTGAAATCAGTTAATAACTGATAAGGAAACTATAAATCGAATTCTTTATGTTTAAATTTAAGGTGTTCTCCAGGTTCCGCAGAAAAATGACTATATTAATTAGAACGCAATATTATATAATTAAGGTCTAGGACAATCATTCTGCAAACTGCATTCAATTAACTTCAGTATAATCTGAGTGCAACAATTGCACTAAGCCGCCACTAAATAATAATCTGACGATGAAGAAAAAGATTTTACACTCTTTGTTTTAATTTTAAATTCGAATTTTATAAACAAATAAATGGTATGTACTTTCGTCCTTCGTTTAAAAATTTAATTATTTCTAAAAAGTATATAATTAAACGTTTCTATTATAAGTTTCTCGAATTTATACCTTAACAGGAATATTTAATATAGGACTGATTATACCTACTTAGTTGTCATTCAAAACAAACGCTAAAGAAGATTGTACGTGACCGATTTCACTTTTGTTTCTCTTTCAAATTTAAAATTATAAACAAAAAATGCGTTTTCGGCCTTAGTTTAAGATGTAAATTGTTTTCTGGAGTATATAAATGTTTCTATAGTATGTTTATCCAATGTTATACCCCTGATAACATTGCAGTATCGGGCCAATGTCGGTAAACGTTGGCAAAGTAAAGGCACGATCACTGGGCCAATTGACAAAGCACCATCAGGTTAGGAATAGCTCATCTTTTCGAATAATTAGGGTTGTGACAATATGCGTTTCAAATCATAGATCCTGAAAATATTATAGACGGATTGAATTAAAGACTATTGGATAGTTCTAAATCAGAGCTACAAAGTCTTAAAACTATTGCATTTTGTTTGATCCAAGATATTCTTAAGATCTATGATTTTAAGTGCATATGGTCACAAACCTACTAATAATTAATGATATTTTCACGGTGTTCATCGGTATTCCTCATTCGGTGGAAATAAGCCTCCATTCGGTAAATAGCACTATCGCAAGAATATGTTCCATTTGAACTTTATAAATGAACGCTAAATAATTTCAATATAGTTTTCTTCCAATGATTCAATAAAATATCTATAAATTATTTAACAGAAAAACTTGTTTTATTTACCATGATTTGAAATACAACAAAATATTAATAAAATATATTTTAAGAGAGAACTTAAACAGCAAATGAAATCTGGTTGAACATAAATAAAATTATTTTATATTCTATTTTTCCGTTTCCAAACGGTTATATAAATTTATAAAGTTTTAATTTATTTTGAAGCAATTAATAAACTTACAGGAGAAACAAATAATTTGAATGACATTTTTACACCCAATATTTACTCAATAAAAACGAAAAAAGTTTAATATACAATTGAACGGCTTCAGAGTTATTTTAAGAAATGAATTACAACATTGATGAAAGAAGAATAGTTAACACTGAAATAAGTGTTGTAACTTGTAATTATTTCATAAATTTCATGGAACTGAAATTTTCATCAACAATTCATAATGCCACTTCTTTCAAATGTACGATTTCCCTTTAGTTAGAGGAATTGAAAGAAATACGAACTAATAAATCATTTAATTACGAATCGATTCTATGTTTTCACAGTTACTATTTTTAACAATTAAAAGTAAATTATTTTATACAATAACGCCTTACTTCACTATATCCTAGCAGCTGCCATTTAACAAAAATTGAAGCAACGTAGAGAGTAACTATGTAAAATTAGTACTATTTAATTCTTAAAGGTAGTTTATATAAGATGAAATAGAAACTTTAAGAAGCAGGAATACAATTAAATTCTTCTTACAAGCTCAAACACGTTCTTACGTGCTGAAACACGTTCATACGTGCTCAAACACGTTCTTACGTGCTCAAACACGTTCATACGTGCTCAAACACGTTCATACGTGCTCAAACACGTTCATACGTGCTCAAACACGTTCATACGTGCTCAAACACGTTCATACGTGCTCAAACACGTTTATACGTGCTCAAACACGTTTATACGTGCTCAAACACGTTCATACGTGCTCAAACACATTCATACGTGCTCAAACACGTTCATACGTGCTCAAGCACATTCATACGTGCTGAAACACGTTCATACGTGCTCAAACACGTTCATACGTGCTCAAACACGTTCATACGTGCTCAAACACGTTCATACGTGCTCAAACACATTCATATGTGCTCAAACACGTTCATACGTGCTCAAACACGTTCATACATGTTCAAACACGTTCATACATGTTCAAACACGTTCATACGTGCTCAAACACGTTCTTATTAAAATCTGGCTTGAGAAATTATCAATTAATTTTTTTAAATTACTGCTTTATAAAATCTATCAAAGCTAATTCAAATCAATCAATCTGAACCAAATATATGAAAATAAAAGAACTGAATTATCATAAAATAAATTGGAAAACGTAATATTGCGATATCTGAATTAAATACAGGGTGACAGCACAGTTCTCGAAAAGTGTGTGTAAACATAGCATTAAACCAGTCTAACCTTTGGGTTATCCGATTGACTGGTTAAACCCCACTTACCGAGTACTGCAACAATTGCAGTCATGCCTCTTCTATCAGTTGTCATACCTATTATCTAAAGTAGCTCCAGAAACTAGAAAACTTAGCACCATCATAAAAATAATAGGGGGGCTAAATACTCTATTACCGTACAGGATCAAGTTATCGATTCAAAATCATATAAGAACCATCAAATTTCTAGATCAATTGGTATCCATGATACTGTCCTGCAGATATCATGGATACAGATATCATAGATACATTTTTTATATAATCGAAAAAATGAAATGGTTCAATAACTCGGAACGTACCCTAGGTAGAATTTACCTGCCTGTAGCTAATTCTATCGTTTTCGGAAATTGAATATTTATCCAAATTCAACAAAACACTATATAAAAAGCGGAACAAAACCTATAGAATTCAAAGAAAACATGTTCATACATAACAATAGACCAATAAACATGAATAAATATATGTATTGTTAACATATAAAAATGTCAACATGAATTG
>CANNZV010004702.1:0-36937 GCA_947561585.1 Caprella mutica
TGGTTAGTAGTGAGTTGAATGGTTAGTAGTGAGTTATATGGTGAGTAGTGAGTTGTTTGGTGAGTTGTATGGTGAGTGGTGATTTTAATGGTGAGTAGTGAGTTGTATGGTGAGTAATTAGTTACATGGTGAGTAGTGAGTTGCATGGTTAGTAGTGAGTTGCATGGTGAGTACTGAGTTGCATGGTCAGTAGTGAGTTGCATGGTCAGTAGTGAGTTATATGGTGAGTAGTGAGTTGCATGGTGAGTGGTGAGTTGCATGGTGAGTAGTGAGTTGCATGGTGAGTAGTGAGTTGCATGGTGAGTAGTGAGTTGCATGGTGAATAGTGAGTTGCATGGTGAATAGTGAGTTGCATGGTGAATAGTGAGTTGCATGGTGAATAGTGAGTTGCATGGTGAATAGTGCGTTGCATGGTGAATAGTGAGTTGCATGGTGAATAGTGAGTTGCATGGTGAATAGTGAGTTGCATGGTGAGTAGTGAGTTGCATGGTGAGTAGTGAGTTGCATGGTGAGTAGTAAGTTGCATGGTGAATAGTGAGTTGCATGGTGAATAGTGAGTTGCATGGTGAATAGTGAGTTGCATGGTGAATAGTGAGTTGCATGGTGAATAGTGAGTTCTTACTCTCAAGTAAAAGAGAGAGAAAATATTTGTGATTGAGCAATGAGTGCTTTACTTCACTCACTCTATTTGGTGCCTAGAGTGACATAATATAAGGGGGGGGGGGTCGTAAGGGAGGGGGCTAAGGGGGACAGGGGGGAGTAGCGCTATGGTTAGTAGTGGCGGGATGTGTGCTATCCTCCAATAATCTCATTAATGAAATATTTATTTATTTCCTAATAATAATTACCTTGTTGGCAATATATCATGTACATTTAAGTTTATTTCACAACACTGAATCAGTCACAGTTAACATGTACTGCAAATAATGATCATCATACTGTTTTTACAGGATGGCATATTTCTCTATACCTGTAAATAATATAAATCATTCACTGCAATATAATTATTAATTTATGTATAGTTTATATATTTGTTACTAGGCCCTATAAATTAACAAATAAATAATTTAATCATTTCCCTCCAGTCTATTGGTGATACCTAGTAAGTAGTGTCTCAGATGATTGACAGATGATTGACAGTTGTACAACCAGTGACATAAGTCAGGCAGCCAGTGGAAGTGACTGTATTTTCGCGCGCTTAACAAAATTAATACAGTCCACCACTTCACATGAATGACCAATGATTAAAACACTGAAATTAAATCATATGTGAAAGCAAATGTATTTGTATATGTTGTATATAAAATATCAGCTTATAAATTAGCATACATTAACTTAGAAGATAATTTCTTTCTGTGTAATTAACCACTCGTTCTTTTCTCCCCCCACCCCCGATAATAAGTTACACCTCTCCTCGCCCTGTACCTCTCCCCCCTAAATCACAAAGTACCTTCCTGAGTAATGCAATGGAACTGTAGAGAAAACCTTCTTATGTAAATAAACGTTACTGAATTTTTGAAACCTTTTTTTTACTCACATACAGTTATTGAACATATAATGTATCATAAATGAATTATTTTATTACTAGGTTCTGATTTTAACTTATCTTATCACCTTCGCAGATTGCAGAGGGTTACACTTTAGGCAGTATTTATTTATTTGTAATCATGCTAGGTTGTCGCATAACTCAAAAAGGTTTCAATCAAATTGCCTGAAATTTTTATAGGTGTTTGTCATTATCCAGGAACCAGTTGGTTAGATTTTAAAGATTGTTACAATAATTAGTATCATCATTTTATTATCATAGTATTCTTTAGTGAAACATTTTAGTTAGGCTATATATTTGTTGTTATTTGAACATATTATTGATTAGGAAGGTGGGAAAAATAACTTTCATCGTAAAATAAACACTAAATTAACTATCATTGATGACTGACTGTAGGTACTGTCGTACTGGTAGTTGGGACCGGAAGTGATACTTTTCTAGGTAGTTAGGTAGGTACTACACCTTTTTAACTTAAATTTAAAACATTTTTATATTAATTTAAAAGAAGTCAAGCTATATCTAAAAAGTTAGAAAAAAAGTAATTCAAGTTATATATGAAATGGTTCAACTTAAAGCTACTCCGTGAATGCAATCACTATCCAAGGAATGTGACGAAAAAGGTCACAAGCATCGATGGCTGCACTCACGTATGGAAGAGGAAAATGAAGAGGTGTGTTATTTCTCGTTTTACTTTTTCATTAAAATAAAATTATTTTTTAAATAGATATGCTCCATTAATAAATAATCCTAATAATAATTTTTTTCTTTCATTTTGAGAATTTTATATTCCTTTCTTAATTTACTTTATTTCTAATATATTTGTATGATGCAATCATTCGTTGTATTTCATCATATAATGTTGTTTGTTGTATCCGCTAGTTTGATGTAATACACACTTCATGATTATTTAATGACCTGTCACGCCCCAGCATATACATATATTTGATGTTATGCAGTAATAAACTGCAAAAGTGTCGGACTGATGTTGGACTAGAGGGGCGTCAAACTAATGGTGTTGTCGGGCCAATGAATAGTAACCCTATGAGTTTACCAAAGAAGTGTAGTTGAAGAGTTTAACCCAAGCACTGTCCTCTTAAACTGCAAGTAGTTTGAAAAAATGGTAAATATGTAAAAATTAGAAAAATCCATACTCCAAATTACAACAGTTCAGGGCCTAAGGGACGCCACCCCCTTCTTTCCCATTCACCAAAGACAGCTAACGGATAGAGCTCTTGGGTGCTAAGTTTTAAAATCACGGTATGTTGCTAGGTACCGAGTTTATTTAGGGAAAACAATCAAATAATTCATACCTATCTATAGGGTAAGTTCTGAGTTATCGGACTGTTCCAGATTTACGAATAAGTAAAAAAGGTTAAAATGAGAGTTAAATTAATAATTATAATATATTCGCTTATTTGCTCAAAAATATGGAACCGTTCGATAATAATCGGAACTTATCCTAATTAGTCAGGTACCTCAAGTGTAAATAACTAATCAATATTCTTAAATTCAAATATTTATTTAAATTTACATCTCAATTGAATAACTGAACTATAATAAACAATGAATTCAATCAATCATACCTAAAAATGCCATCATTATCACTCAATATATCACAAATCTTCATTCAAATAACGGTCACAATAATACATATTTTTATCCATACTATGTGATAAGCCTATCTAATTGGATTTTAATATTATATTAATGTTTCTTTTAGAAACACAAAAAGTGATCAAACTGTATGATTCTTATAGATAATCAAAATTCATATCCTAAAATAATTTTATATGTCAGTTCAATATTATAATATAATTTAAGTATAATAATATACATTCCTATTATTTGACAATGCTTAGTTTTCTGCAGTTCAAGGCTCATAAATATTTTTTTATACATTACGGTAGGTAGCTACTGATAGAGGGGGAGGGGGGTTGTGTGAGATGAATGAGGGGTGGGGGATCTGTACTTAAACACTGATATACAGTTTGGGGAAAATAATTTGGCAATAAATGATAACAGAGAGAAAAAATAACCTATTTAACTGTGTACTTCTAACTTATATTTTTTTACAACTAAATACAATACATTTGTGTTAATATATAGTTAAATTTCAGCGTATTAGTCACTGGTCATTCTTCATATCCGTGAATGTATGTGTACGTATGTTTGTTCTCAGAAGATCACTCACACTAGTGGACTTACATGTTAATTTCTCAATCACTGTCTATCGTATTCAAGATTTAAAACACTGATCGATTGACTGTCAAAGAAAATGTTGACTTTATGACTTAGTATACTAGCTCGTGATTATAAGGAATAAATATCTTTTTAAATTTCATATTATAATGATAACGCTATAAATAGTGTAAAAATATTGAACTTCAAATTATTTTCGGTCATAGAAGTTTATTGAAAGATACAAATGCAGTTGAGTAGTTAGTTACTCGTTAGGTACATAGAAACACTATTTTGGATAGTAGAAATGACCTTGCTACATTAGTTAGTTAATTACTAAATATGTACATAGATACTATAATCAGGTATAAGTAAGTTAGGGACCTACATACACCAATTGGGATATTATTAGGTACCTAGATCATATAGTTTGGGGTACGGTCATGAGCCCCCCTAGGTCATAAGCCCCCTCCCTCTCCCTGTTTTTTAAATCCATATTTATCTAGTTAAACAAATGAAGAACTACTTAGATATAACTAACTGAGAGTTGCTAATGTAGTTTGTTGTATCCGCTAGTTTGTTGTACTGCACACTTCATGAATGTTTATTAACCTGGCAGGGGGCTCTTGACCTAGGGGGCTTACGACCTACAGCCATAGTTTGACAGTCATGAACTGAGTACCTAAGGTTAGGTATCAAGATACACTTGGTTAATCATGAGTTAGTTTCAAGATACACTAGTTAAATTAGGTAAGTAAAAGTTAGCTCACTCACAAGTTGTGACAGTTACAACTTTCTGTGTCATTTCTCTTTTTTTTATTACAATAAAAATGATTGTTAAATAGATATACTCAATTAAAAAATAATCCAAATAATAAAATAATATTTGCCTTCGTTTTTTTTTTAAATTTTACATTCCTTTAATCCTTTATAAGTTGACTTTATTTCTAATATGAATTTGTAAGATGCAATGATTCATTGTATTTCATCATTTAGTGTAGTTTGTTGAATCCGCTAGTTTGTTGTACTGCACACTAAATGATTATTTAATGACCTGGCAGGGGTATTGTGGGGGGGGGGGTTGTGGCACGCCCCCCTATGTACATATATTTGTTGTTAAATCAGATAGAATCTGCAAAAGTGTCGGACTAATGTCGCGTCGGACTAAGTAGTAGTCGGACTAATGAGGCGTCGAACTAATGGTGCGTCGGACTAATGAATAGTAATCCAAACTAGAATAGTACATATATATTATCAACTTCAAACTTCCTGACCGTATTATTTCGTAAATAGTAATTGCAAATATTCTTTAATCTATTGGTTCCTAAGTATACATAATATAAATATAAATATAATATAAATAATTTCCATCAGTACAAAAAATCTTCAATTCAAATATTTAAACCAATAGGAAGGTATTCTTCGTCAATTAGTTATAAAGAGATATTATAATATTCAAACATTGGTCTAGGTAGCTAACTGAATTAAGTATTTTGTATTGCGTTGCGCTATCAGTGCTCAGCTGTAAAATATTTAATAAATTGACATAGGTATTGGGTTGAGTTACGAATTATCGGTCAGTTCCACATTTTCGGTCATATATATAATTGGTATCCTGATAATTATCACTAATACCTATTAAAATAAAAAGTACATAATATATTTTATTGAAATGTTTATTTTTTCTCCTTTGTCTGAAAATGTGGAACTGTCCAATATTTCGTAACTTACCCCAGATAACCATGAATTAGTAGACATATTTGATAATGACGTATGGTACAGTATATATATCAGAATAAGTTTTATAAACTCCCTTTTTTATGAAAGATTCATTCATGTAGGTAGTACCTATTCAAATTTGAATGTATTTTGAAGCTTATGAAATTGACGTGAAAAAGTGGCACTAACTAACATACATACAAGTTAAATATATCGTTAAAATGAGAGTAGTGGAGTAATGGAATGATAAATATATTAAGGTAATAATGAGGATACAAGTACTATTGAAGAATATAATTTAATTTTTCAGTGTATAGCTTATGTGTGATCAAGGTTTAAAGATGAATAATTATTATTTCATTGTCAAGAAAAAGTTCGTTTTTATTGCAAAAATTGAATACCATCTGACAAACTGTTACCTAGGTAATACTAATATTACTAACCTCAAAAATTATATCGTACACGCAAAATTGAAAGAAATACAATTTCTTACATATGTACCTAGCTAACTATGAAGCTTATTACTTTACCTGAACCTAATAATAGAATAAAAAAAATTGCACATCAACCTAGCTAATTCAAAAATGTAAAGATTATAAACTTCCATAGTTGAAAATAATTTAGAACTTGAATATATTTTCTAATTATGACTTAATATTTAAACATAGCTGGATGCAACACTAATAATTATTATAACTATTATTTCAATCATGAGTATAACGTGCGATAAAATCGTCAGTGAAAGTGACTGTACAAGAACATTCGTACGTACATGTGCTCACGCCTTCAACTGAATCAAAACTAGACATGAATTGCATTTGTTATATACTATTTTGTTATAAATAAATTAGCAGTTAACAAAGAAATATTAGTACATACTTTGATTGTAGATTTGTTTCTCAGTGTACCTATCATTCACTACCTTTTTCCTAGTATATTGTCAACCCCTTCCCCTCCCCTATATTTGTCTTATGAGCGTATTTATATTATTAATAAATAATAAATACCCACTATTATTCGATACGTAAATAACATTATAATATTGCAGTATTTTTATTTATTATTGGATATTTATCATGCTAACATTACCATTTATTTTTAATCACTTTTTCTTTGCATTACATTACTGAAATTTTGAAACCTAGTTTTCTCAGATACCTAGGTTTAGAATAATCAATATTTCAATCCATCAAAAGATGACTAGTGTCATTGTCACTATGCACTAAACATATTTTAATTACTTAAACTGATTCATTATATTTATATTATTTTTATCTTACCTAATTCATTTCTAAATTATCAGTAAATGCAACACGTTATTATTATCTGAACATATCAATGATTAGGTAGATTGAAGATATATATACCTACTGAACAGTAATCGATAAATTATTGGTTGCTAAATTAGTATCTATAAATGTATAATATAATAATTCTATTATAATTTCATGTGGATTGGAGTTTCCTTTGGCATTCTATTTGTTGTAAGTTTAAGTGTTCCTAGCCAGAGAAAACTTCAATCCAGTCACTGACCCAAAAACGAGCCTTTACAGGTGAACCATGATGCAAGAGTTGTCTCAGGGAAGTTCAGTCGGGCAGAAAACTTTCCATGAAAAACTCCTATTTAAGAGTCAGATCCGCCAGTTCAATACGTCCAGTCAAAACCAAATTCTAAACAAAGGAATATTAGAGTGATGTGATCTAATTCCGCCAACTACAAATATTTCCACAATAAAGCCAATTAAAAACCTAATCAACTATAAAATCCAGCTACTTCTACAAAAATCTGACCTAATTAATAACGCTTATTTCAATGAGGCTAGAAAGAGCGAAGGTATAAGGAAGCAAAGATGTCACTACACATCAACCATTCTCCACTCTACATGAGATACAGAATCTAAAACCCAAGGATAAACGAGAATGTATAATAGCGCTAATCCCCTCTCCACTAAAACTACAATAAACTACCAAACTATGAATCCTTAAATATTTGTGAAGCGATGGACTAATTGACGGCTGAAGTGATCTCTGGTGAAGGAAGGGAACATAAAGTAAGTTTAATATTTACTGTACTTTAAAAATAGACTGTTCCAATTCTCAATTCATTGAAAGAAACCCTAACGTAAATTCCGAAACTATTATAGACATGCCAGAGGAAAATTTCATTACTTGTTACTATTACTTACTACTATTACTTGACTACTATAACTTAAAATACTATTACTTATTACTATTACTTATTACTATTACTTGACTACTAAAACGTAAAATACTATTACTTATTACTATTACTTGACTACTATAACTTAAAATACTATTACTTGACTACTATAACGTAAAATACTATTACTTGACTACTATAACGTAAAATACTATTACTTGACTACTATAACGTAAAATACTATTACTTGACTACTATAACGTAAAATACTATTACTTGACTACTATAACGTAAAATACTATTACTTATTACTATTACTTGACTACTATAACTTATTACTATTACTTGACTACTATAACTTATTACTATTACTTGACTACTATAACTTATTACTATTACTTGACTACTATAACGTAAAATACTATTACTTGACTACTATAACGTAAAATACTATTACTTATTACTATTACTTGACTACTATAACGTAAAATACTATTACTTATTACTATTACTTGACTACTATAACGTAAAATACTATTACTTATTACTATTACTTGACTACTATAACTTATTACTATTACTTGACTACTATAACGTAAAATACTATTACTTGACTACTATAACGTAAAATACTATTACTTATTACTATTACTTGACTACTATAACTTATTACTATTACTTGACTACTATAACGTAAAATACTATTACTTATTACTATTACTTGACTACTATAACGTAAAATACTATTACTTGACTACTATAACGTAAAATACTATTACTTGACTACTATAACGTAAAATACTATTACTTATTACTATTACTTGACTACTATAACGTAAAATACTATTACTTGACTACTATAACGTAAAATACTATTACTTGACTACTATAACGTAAAATACTATTACTTGACTACTATAACGTAAAATACTATTACTTATTACTATAACGTAAAATACTATTACTTATTACTATTACTTGACTACTATAACTTATTACTATTACTTGACTACTATAACGTAAAATACTATTACTTGACTACTATTACGTAAAATACTATTACTTGACTGCCATAACGTAAAATACTATTACTTGACTACTATTACCTAAACTAAATATATTTCATATCCAATTTAATAATCATCTTCTATAGTTCTATTCTAATTCCTATCTTTATATTTCAGTGTTAGTGCAGGCTCGGTTCACATGAGCATCACATCTTCATGGCTAAATCCTAGAGTTCCAGTTAAATTCAATATCTCCCAAATTTAAAATTGCCTTAAGCTTCAAAAATTTTGCTTAAAATTGTTTATATAGATTTATTAAAACTCAAAAACTAAAACGAATATTAATTTACCTACTGGCTAAACTTTTTCCCAAGTTTCTTATAATAAATAGTTGAATACATCCAGAACCTATAAGTTTCAGTAAATATATCAAAATAGTATTATTGCTGCACTAACAGTAGGTAGGTAAACTATTGAATATTACGATGATATTTTATTAAAAATAATTATAGTTTGATATAAATATAAATGAGAAATAATAGTGTTTGTATTTTGTTATTCATGAATGAGTAACAAATGGTAGTAATTGTTTTGTGTTCGTGCTTTTAAATTACTTCATGATAAGCAATAAGGTATTAGGCACCAGCTTATAATGTTAATTGAATTATTGCTAATGCTCATCACGTACATAATGACTGTAATTTTTTATAATATATGTACGATTCCAGAATAGTTGGGTATCCATTTACATAACCAACTTCACCTCCTAATCGATGGATAGATAGATACCCCCCCCCCCCCCCGCCTGCTCAGGAAACTGTAGATTATTGAGAGGACAAGTTGGGTAACTACACACACAACTTCACCTAAATATCATTGACTGAATCAGAGAGAGGTGAAGTTGTGGAACGACACACACTACTTTACCGCAATAGAATACTGCTTTAATGTGAGCGGTGTAGTTGGGTGAGAACACACATAGGTACACCGTTTGAGATATTTCCTATTAGTTTAGAAGTACAGTTGGGTAAGAATGCACCTAACCTTACCGTAGAGGAAAAGCTTCATTTCGTGGAGAGCGACACTTCGTAGTTACCCAACTATACCTCTCTACCCTCCAATTCTATATTGAATAACCATACTTTCGTTGCTAATAATAAATATCTTGTTTTGTATTTTGGTTTAAGTTCTAATTATTTTAGAATGATTATAAATTTAATTTAATTTTGTTTAACCATAATTAATCTTGTATTGATATGTCTTTTGATGTGGAGCAATAATCTTTCTGGGCTTTAAAAAGGCAGTTACTTAATGTTGTATGTTTAAAATGAGGCTTTGAATTTTTTGGTTACGTTCTGTTATATTGTTATTGTATTGTCCTAACCTGGCATTCCGCGACAATAACCTCAAGCTAAACTAGCTCCATTAGATCTGATGATTAAAATACGGATACTTTAATGTGGGCGGGTGTAGTTGCTAATAGTATTTATACATTTTTTCTATATAATTCCTTTATTGTTGATAATTTGATATTTTGTACGTAAAACCTTAGTGCTAGAATGGCAATAGTTCCAGTACCGGTAAAACTCTAAAATTAAACAATCATGGGATTATTGTTGTGCCCATTTGAAAGATTTCATTTGAATAAGTGTAGATTGCTGAAAAATTAGGTAAGAACATTTAGTAGTATTGTTTAAATAATTGATTTGTTTCTATTTCTAATAACTTTCTATAGCTAGGATATTCCTATTTATATTTGCTCGTAATCTTTGTTTACAATACGTATTTACTCAAATTTGTTCATATGAGACGTACATTCGAATTTAAAACTTCGATTATTCTTATTAAATTTAACGTAGTTATGGTGCATCCTTTAATGATTTAAAAATAACATTTCTTACCCTGCACTTTGCAATTGATAAATTATCAGTAAATCTTAGTTAAACAATTTAAATTAGTCTACCTTAATTATGTCTCGTTCAATTTTCTATAATTAATATAATGCTTAAAACTTCTAAATTAGTCTTCCAGTCATACTTTAAATTTGTAGCTAACAGTATGTATGTTGATTTAATTTATTTGTCGGTAGCTACCGTGTTGTCTCCATGTCCCATGTTTAAGAAGAAAGAAATAAAAACCTAACTCTACCAAGTCTTTTCACCTCTACTAATGAATAAAAAGGAATTTAACACGCGTACCTTGAACGAAATCGGCCTATCATTGAAAATTTAAAATTCGTGCATGAAAAATCTATATTAAAACTTTATTAGAAATACAAGAATTAAAACCATGAATTCATTAGTGATTAAAAATTTAAGTGGATGAATTTAATAGTACCTAATTTAGTGCAAAGTGAATTTAAAAAACTAGTGTTGTGAACTATCAATAAAATGAGTGATACTGAAGGTGAATACGAAGAAACTATATTTTTCCCACCTGGAAAACTAGGTGCAATTACTAGAGTAAAAAATGAAATTAAGAACTGTATGAAAGATTATGAAACAGGGTCTGTCTTAGTAGATCATTTAGTTGAAAAATTGAAAACTAAAATATCGAATTTCGAAAGGGCTTGTGAAGTTGAAAATGTGAAAAATTGTTCTCCCGAAGAAAAAGATTTTTTTGATTAATGGGTCAAAAAATGCCAACAAAAGAATTATGATATTTTCCTTAAGAAATTTCAATTGTGGGCACTAGAAAATAGCTATCAAGAAGTCGAATTCGAAAACGATGATGATCAAAATAATGATGATTAAAATGCTGATCAAAATAATGCTGATCAAAATGCTGATCAAAATAATGCTGATCAAAATGCTGATCAAGATAATGCTGATCAAAATAATCATCAAAGACCTGATCAAAGTCATGAAGATAAAATTCAGACTGATAAGTTGCTAGAAGCTATATTAAAAAAAAAATCAAACCATTGAAATACACTAAGGGCATAGCTAAAGACTTGGTTAATAGCTGTTATGATTTCGACTCTAAATTTTCCTTCACTAAAGCAAGAAAAACTCTGGAGGATCAGTATGGAAATGATTATAGGATAGCACAAACTTATCTTGATAAATTACAAAGTTAGGAACCTATCAAATCTGAAGATCCTAAACAACTGAGTCAATTCGCCTCTTTTCTTACTACCTGTATGAACATGATGGACCGAATGAGTGCATTAAATCAACTAAACAACTGGAGAGACATCAAAGAGATAGTGATGAAACTACCCTACGAATTGAGAGAACAGTTTCGCTCTCATGCTCAGAAGGATTTAGAAAACAACAAGGAAGTTAAGTTCGATTTTCTTGTCAAGTTTGTGAACGATCAAGCAATATTACTGAACATTCCCCTTTTTGGACAAATTTCAGATAAAAAATCCACTAAGGATAAATCGGAGAAGAAATTCCAAAGGTCCTTCTACACATCTGACGCAAGAAACTAAGATATAATGTGCAAGTGCTGCAAGAAGAACAACCACGAACTTTTTGATTGCATCTTTTTCATGAAAAAGTCTAGGGATGCAAAAGAAGAGTTCATCAAAAACAAAAACCTCTGCTTCGGTTGTTTGAAAACTGGACATCGTACAAGAGATTGTTCCGATTGAATCACCTGTAAAAAATGTCAAAAGAAACTTCCTACTTGTTTGCACCGAGAACCAAAGAACTACGAAAAAACTAAATACGAAGCTGAACTTGAGAGAAAGGTAAACATGTCCACAAAAAATAATGACAAAGTAAAATGCCCTGCAATTCCGATCATAATAAGAAATAAGAGGAATAATCAACAAATTACCACATATGCTGCATTAGATCCTTATTCTACTTCCTGTTATATGGACAGAAGGCTAGTGAAAAAATTAAATAATCCAGGAGAAGAACGCATGATGTCAGTTACTACTATTAAAGAAAAAGCTAGCAGTATGAGAGTAAAGGTGGTGACTGATGTCGAGGTTCTCTCTCTGGATAAAAGTAGTGTGATCACCATACCAAAACTCTAACGCGCAAGATTCGTGGACGTTCACAGAAGAGGATTCACCGAAGAAAGAAGATCTCCATAACATCCCTCAGGTGCAAGATATTCCTTTTAAATATATCAGAGGAGACATAGGGATTTTGATTGGCATGAACGTGCCTGAAATTTTGAAACCACTTGAAATAAGATCTACGACTAAAAAAGGACCATACGCTTCACGTCACATTCTTGGATGGGCATTAAACGGTCCCGTAGAAGGAAAAGGACTAGCTTCATCTTGTTTCAGAATCAAAGAAAACTCTTTTAGTGAGCTGAATGATATGTTCGCTAAAGCATTTGCAAGTGAATTTGACATTGTAAATGAAGACATGAAGTATTCCATCGAAGAAGATTGGCTGCAGTTTGTTGAAGAAAACACCTTAAGAACAGAAGACAACCACTTCAAAATTGCCATTCCAATCAAGGAAGATGTAAAGATTCTCGATAATTACAATCAAGTAGAAGCCAGATTGTAGAGCCTCGTGGAGAAACTTGAGAAAGAAGAAAATCTGAAAGAAGAGTATTTCAATTTTATGAACACTATGCTCGCAAGAAACTTCATGGAGCCTGTGAAGAACCAAGATATTGATGTTCATGAAGGTTGAAGTTACTACTTACCGCATCACGGAGTCTTTCACAAGCAAAAGAAAAAACTCAGGATTATCTTTGATTGTTCCTTGAAGTACAAAGGACTTTCATTAAATGACCGTCTTATAAAGGGACCCGATCTTGCTAATTCCCTAGTTGGAGTTTTACTACAATTTAGAAAAAGGAGGATTGCAGTGACGGTTTCATATGATAAAGTTAAATGATGCTGACAAAGAACTTTTCCGTTTTCTGTGGTTCGAAAATAATGAAATAAATACAGTCCCTAAGGTATTTCGAATGACTGTTCATATATTTGGCGCTACGTCTAGCCCAGCCATTGCAAACTTTGCTCTCTCAAAGGCTATGAAAGAGAGTAACTCAGAAATAGAAAACTTGGCAAGGCATTCTATATTGACGATATGATGGCTTCGTTTTAAAGCACCAAGAAGGCAATTGATGCAACCACTTCACTAAGAAACAACCTAGCTTATTGTGGCTTCAACCTTACATCTTTTGTTTCCAATTCAGATGCGGTTATTCAAGCTCTTCCCAAAGAAAAACTGTCTACAGATAAGGAAAAAGTCTCTATCAAAAATGAAAACTCATTTGAGAAAGCTCTTGGAATAGTATGGAAAACGACAAACGATACACTGGGATACAGCGTTAAGTTACCTGAACATCCAAACACAAAGATAGGAATACTCGCGACAGCAAGTTCTATTTATGATCCCCTTTTTATTGCTAACCCTGCGATTATAAAAGCTAAAAGAATCTTTCAAATCTGTTGCCATCTTAAGTTAGATTGGGACGCTCCCCTTCCAAATCATTATGAATTATCATGGCAAAGATGGAAAGATGAAATCAAGCAACTGAACAACTTTGAAGTACCGAGATGCTACAAAGAAACAGACGAAGAAATTCTTGAATCACAGCTCCACTTATTTGCCGATGGAAGTGAAATTGCCTGGGGCGCAGTAGCCTACTTGAGACAAAGAGATAAGGGCAACAATATTTCAACATGCATAGTTATGGCTAAAGCACGTTTAACACCACTTGACAGAGCTTCTTTGAAAACAACTCCAAGGATTGAATTAAATGATGCAAAACTTGCCGTGTGCTTGGCTCAGAAAATTAAAACTGAATTTGTCAGTCATCAAGCTATTGATAAAACTTTCTACTGGACTGACAGCAAGGCGGTATTGCAGTACATTTTCTCTGAAACTGGTCACTTCAAGACATTCGTTGCGAATCGTGTCGCTTATATCAGATCTCTTACTGATTTAGGTGAGTGGAGAGCCATCCCAGGCAAACAAAATCCTGCCGATGTTCTCAGTAGAGGCACTTCTGATTTAAAAGAATTTGTCAAAAATCAAATATGGATTAAAGGTTCAGACTTCCTCAAAGAAAAAGAAGAGAATTGGCCTCACACAAAGGACTATAATGTCAGCAATGATAATCCAGAGCTGAAAAAGAATAATCATGCTCTCTTAACTAAAACTGAAAATGAGAGTGCAATTAGCAAGTTATTATATTCTACATCAAATTTATTCAAACTTAAATGTAGAATCGCTGCTTTTATTAGACTGAAGAAACTACTCAAGAAAGAACCCATTGATTCCGGACCATTTAGCGTGGACGAATTATAAGAGGCTGCAAAAGAGATTTGGAGATTGACACAAGTTCAGCACTTCTCTGATATATTAGATGCTCTTAGAAAGGAAAAACCCATTCCAAAGAAAGATAGCCTCCACAAGCTGAATCTCTTCCTAGATAATGACGGTCTGGTGAGGATAGGAGGTCGCCTGAGTAGAGCTCCAATTCCATATGATACAAAGAACCCAATATTACTACATGGAAAAGCTTTCCAGTGCTGATGCTTGTTGCCGATTGTCATCGTGAATTGGGTCACATGGGACGAGAGGCAATCTCTTCGGAAGTAAGACAGCAGTTCAATATTGTAGGTGAAAGGAAATTACTTAACAAAGTATTGAAGAACTGCGTTATATGCAAGAAGGTACAAGGGAAAGCTTGTTAACAAATAATGGCAGATTTACCTGTAGATAGAGTTACCACTGATATACCTCTTAACATTCATTACCAATGGCAGAAAACAAGAAAAACTATATGGTGTGATATTCACTTGCCTGTCTTCAAGAGCGGCACACTTGGAGATCACCCATAGCTTAGATACTGACAGTTTCATCAATGCTTTTCGCCGTTTCATTGCAAGGAGAGGGACACCCTCTTTAATGAGATCCGACAACGGAACAAATCTAACTTCGACTGAGAAGGAACTAAAAAATGCGGTTATGGAGTGGAATTCCTGAAAGATAAATAATTTCTGCTCACAGAAATGCATTATGTGAATATTCCAACCACCGCAAGCATCTTATTTCGGAGGGGTATTCGAAAGAGAAATAAGAACCATCCGAAAGCTCATCAACTCAATGCTTTAGGAATTTGATAACTTGAGAAAATTTAACGATGAGCTTCTCAGTACAATTTTCTGCGAAATTGAAAACAATTGAACTCACGACCTATAACTGCCGTTGTGTCCGATAATGAAGATATACAAGAACCCCTTACGCCAAACCATGTTCTACGTTTGGCTCCCTCAGAGTTCATGCCTCCAGGACTTTTCAATCGTAAAGATATCTATTTGAAAAGAAGATGGCGTCAGGTACAACATTTAGCCGATGTCTTCTGGCAACGATTTCGTAAAGAGTACTTACCACTACTGCAACAAAGATCGAAATGGAATACGAAAGAACGATCTCACAAAATTGGAGACATTGTACTAGTTATGGAACAGTCGTCACTAGAGCCCCGACAAATGCCATAAAATCCTAAAATGCCATAAAAGCTATAAAAGGCCATGAAGTCAATAAATGCAATAAAGTCAATTAATGCCATAAAGTCCTTAAAATGCCATAAATGCCATAAAGTCATAAAATATCATAAACTCCTAAAATGATGCGAAGTCTTATTTTGGGCTTCTTATATTATTGAATAATTTGGTAATTCTGTAAAGTTGATGGGTTATTTTGACAAATTTATAGAACGTTTTAATTCAATCAAAATCTGTCTGAATTATTATACAAATAAACTACTTATATCACTTCAAGAATTAGTATCGTAACCACTGTATCTATTTTTCTGTGATTCTTTGCATCATTTTTTTAGCACAGACTCTGCCATGCACAAAATAGTGAATAATAAACTATTCAAAGAGAGAGATATGTAGAACCTAGGGATATTTGTAATATTTACAATAGAAAAACTGCCAGACGACAAAAATTGTGTTTTGTCTTGTAAGTGGTTTTGCTTTACAACAATTTCAGAGTATCTTAATTGGTCTAATTATCTAATGTATGATTTTTTAAATCTGAGGTTGTCTACTACGAGGGTTTGCTATAAATACAAATTTCGAATTTAATATTGGAATTAGTTTTATTTAAGGGATGAATTGTTTATTTGTTATCACCATTTTTTTCATGTCAACTTTATATTTCAAAATGCTGATTTATTCGTTGTAAATACCTATTATTAATCTTAAAAGTGTATGCATAAGTCCTAAAATGCTGTATTTAGGTCCTAAAATGCCTTGATAGGTCCTAAAATGCCTTTTTTTAGGTCCTTAAATGCCTTTTTTTAGGTCCTAAAATGCCTTTTTTTAGGTCCTAAAATGCCTTTTTTTAGGTCCTAAAAGACCGGGCTCCAGTCATCATCAAGAAATGACTGGACTATGTGAGTAATCACAGAAGTAAAAACTAGTGACGATGGCCATATTCGTAGTTGTAATATTAAAGTTGCCAAGAATAAATATGAGCAGAATAACTTTGAAACGACTGTTTTGATGAAACCAATAAGTAAATTAATCCATTGAGACTGATGATAGTAATCTGAACACTATTTAATTCTATTAGAATATCTTTATTTAATCTTAGTAATTAATTACTATGAAAATTTTGTTTCCAATGTTCAGATAAATTCTATATTGAATAACCATACTATCGTTGCTAATAATAAATATCTTGTTTTGTATTTTGGTTTAAGTTCTAATTATTTTAGAAGGATTATAAATTTGATTTAATTTTGTTCAACCATATTTAATCTTGTATTGGTATGTCTTTTGATGTGGAGCAATAATCTTTCTGGGCTTTAAAAAGGCAGTTCCTTAATGTTGTATGTTTAAAATGAGGCTTTGAATTTTTTGGCTACGTTCTGTTATATTGTTATTGTATTGTCCTAACCTGGCATTCCGCGACAATAACCTCAAGCTAAACTAGCTCCATTAGATCTGATGATTAAAATACGGATACTTTAATGTGGGCGGGTGTAGTTGCTAAGAGCATTTTTTACATTTTTTCTATATAATTCCTTTATTGTTGATAATTTGGTATTTTGTACGTAAAACCTTAGTGCTAGAATGGCAATAGTTCCAGTACCGGTAAAACTCTAAAACTAAACAGTCATGGGATTAATGTTGTGCCCATTTGAAAGATTTCATTTGAATAAGTGTAGATTGCTGAAAAATTAGGTAAAGACATTTAGTGGTATTGTTTAAATAATTGATTTGTTTCTATTTCTAATAACTTTCTATAGCTAGGATATTCCTATTTATATTTGCTAGTAATCTTTGTTTACAATACTTATATACTCAAATTTGTTCATATGAGACGTACATTTGAATTTAAAACTTCGATTATTCTTATTAAATTTAACGTAGTTATAGTGCATCCTTTCATGATTTAAAAATAGCATTTCTTACCCTGCACTTTGCAATTGATAAATTATCAGTAAATCTTAGTTAAACAATTTAAATTAGTCTACCTTAATTATGTCTCGTTCAATTTTCTATAATTAATATAATGCTTAAAATTTATAAATTAGTCTTCCAGTCATATTTTAAATTTGTAGCTAACAGTATGTATGTTGATTTAATTTATTTGTCGGTAGCTACCGTGTTGTCTCCATGTCCCATGTTTAAGAAGAAAGAAATGAAACCTAACTCTACCAAGTCTTTTCACCTCTACTAATGAATAAAAAGGAATTTAACACGCGTACCTTGAACGAAATCGGCCTATCATTGAAAATTTAAAATTCGTGCATAAAAAATCTATATTAAAACTTTATCAGAAATACAAGAATTAAAACTATGAATTCATCAGTGATTAAAAATTTAAGTGGATGAATTCAATATCATATATCAGACAACTATATTTTAGCGTCCATCTTCATTATTAAATTGCCCTTTTTTCTATATGGGACTGATAGTTAATTATCACCTATTTTCTAGGTAGGTGAGGCTTGTTAATAAACTTATCCCATAGAGCAAAATAAGTCTCCGGGTTCTTTAACAATTATTTGTATTATCTTAACTTGAAGAGACTTGGAGGTAATTGATTGAATTCTATTAAACTGACAAATGATGTAAAAAGATTTCAGTGAAGTAATTAAAAACAAGGAAAGTTCTGAATGATGTAATAATATTAAAGTTCGAATAGTACAAAGTTCTAAGACCTACGCACAAGTCTTTAAATAAACACAACACAAGTTTTACACAAGTTTTAAATAAACTAGGGTTTTAGTAAACTAAGGGTTTAAATAAACAAGAGTTTTGAGTAGCCATCTCAAGACTCCCTTTTGGCTGCGAAGCCAAGTTTCTACCAGGATCAGGACAGACTCATCTTTCGGTAGACTAACGCGAACTATGAACACTTTAGTTAGGTGTCAACGGTATTTAAAGGGTGGACTGGAGGGTCCAACCTTCCAGTGAGTGAATAAACTTTTGTTAAGGTACTGATAGTACTTTTCAGAGATGTTTTTCTACTCACTGCAGATAGAAATATCACACAATGCATTATTCAAATTTAACACGCTAGTTCTAATGGTTCTCTATACGAATAACATATAGATCGAACAGATTAACTAATAGTTCATTTTAGTAAAACCTGATTTGCTAATAAACATCCAAATTTAAGCATACTATTTGTTAATTTAATACATGGTCAGAAATGTTATAAGTTCCTAACTATTAATTAAGTATTTCAATTAGAATAATTGAAATACTTACTTAACTTCTTTTGAATTAATTAAGTATTAATTTCAATTCTATCTATAGGAAAAGAACTCCATAATAGTTATATAGCTTAGTTACAAAGTTCATGAAGTTATATAACTTAGTACAAATTATAAAGTTATATTCTGAGTTAAAAGTTATAGTTCTGGGTTACAAGTTATAAAGTTATGTTCTGAAGTTACAAGTTATATTAGCGGCTTACATCAAAGCTATTCGATTATAATTATATTCGAGCTCCTAGCTAGAATAACATGACCATAAATTTAAATAGCATTTCCTTCTCCTAATGAACAGTGTATAAGATTAAAAGATTATGCCATATTAAATGATTATCAAATTATAAAAATTACAAGATACAAATTCAGCGTATTAACAATAGAAGATTGTTAATATTCGTTAAATTTAATAATGATTTTTTATCATTCAATTTTTAATATTTTGTAATGTAGAAATAGTAGCATAGTCACCCCTCTTCAATTTTCTCTATAAGAATGATTTTCTTTGAGTTTCTATGATATACATTATCGTCATATTAATTTACTGTTTTATTTTTAATTCAATGAATATTTTTCTTAAATGTGATTTTTCCAATACGATGTGCAATAGTTATAGTATTTGTTACTAAAAGGGTCCGAAATACTTAAAATTTCGTTGTGTATCCGATAATAACATACATATGTATTTCAAAATGTTACAACATTAATTATTCTTTCCACAAATGCATTATGTTGCACTAGAATCTTGATCATATACACTATACAGTACATCAATATATTATCATTACCAGAAGTATAGCCATTAAACGTTATAAATATGAAAGGTGGTCCGTAGATTTTCAGTAATTTTTCAGTTTAAGTTCGTGAGAAATGAAAGTCTGGGAACCACTGCTATGAATAGAATTAAAATTTAAGTACTTAATTAATAGTTAGGAAACTTGTAACATTTCTGACCATGTATTAAGTTAACAATATATTCTGAAATGATAATCTTTATGGTAGTTAATTTGACTGTTTATTAAAAAATCAGGTTTTACTAAAGGAATAATAGTAAAACTATTCGATGTATATGCCATTGGTATACAAATCTATTAATACTTGCGTGTTTAATTCAAATAATGCATTGTGTGTTATTTCTATCTTCTGTGAGTAGAAAAACACCTTTGGATTGTACTAGCAACACCTTAAAAGATGTGTTTTTACTCACTGGAAGGTTGAATCCTCCTTGCCAGTCCTATATAAGCAGTTAGCATCTAGCTAACGCGTTCTTTATTCAGTTAAGAACTAAGCTCCATCAAAAGGGAAGTTGCAGTTGGCACCTCCACTCCTAAGTTTGTTAAAGAATTCTGTTTGTGATTGGTGATAAATATCTCAAAATCCACCTTCCTTTATTTATCAAGACTTGTGCCTAAGTCTTAGAACTTTGTACTATTCCAATGTATTTAGAATACATTCATTCAGGAACCAATCCTGTACCGTTTCATTTGTCCTGTCATTCCCAAATACCTTCTTAAACCAACCTTTACCGTTTAGAGTCAGTTTCATAGAATTTAAATAAAGTGATAAAAGAACCCGGAAGACTTAAGCTGCTCCATGGAATAAGTGTTAATTATTCATTTCGGCTAGTTTAGAAACCAAGAAGAAGAAGCATTTAGAGACTCCCAAACGAAAGGGCAAAGGTTAACTATGACACCTTCGACGGTTTTTGAACTGGTATTAACAAATTTAAATATAATCCTTATTTTCTATGATAATAAAAAATAACTTCGTGTTCTATTATAATTAATAGAGTTTTCTATTAGAAGGGATTTGAAGTGACAAAAAGTTCTGTTTCAATAAGTTATGAAGGATGTTTTTCTGACAGTTGGCAAATACAGAGAGGTGTTAGAAAGGTCGGAGTCTTATCTGCCTACCTTTTCATTCTCTACTTAGACTCCACCCTTAAGGAGGTTCAAGAAATTCCTACTGGCTGTTGAGTTGGACTGAATAAAGTCAATGTCCAAGCCTATGCTGATGACATTGTCCTATTATCGCCTACAACTAGTGGATTACAATTGTTATTGGATAAAGTAGGATCATCACTGGATGAAAATCAACTTCATATCAATGTTGAAAAAACTGTTATAATGACTTTCAGGCCTAACACAAAGAATTTTAGATCTGATGTATCTTTGTATTTGTTAGGCAGAAAGTTAAAAGTTGTTAATGAATTTATATATTTAGGATGTATTTTGACGTCATGATCATGAAAATAAACACGAATTTAAAAGTATCAATAAATATAGTGCATTTCACTTCTTCATCGAGGTATAAATTAATTTTCATATTCAAAATTTATTTCTAATCCAGCCTCCTTTACTTACAAGAAAGAAAATTTATCTAGTATGAATAATTGCATTTAATTTAAATTAGAGCTTTTCATGTTAATTTTCGATATAAATATTCTGTGATAATCAGTCTTTCCCCTTCATTTTGATTTATTCAGATTGTGGTATCTAATTGAGGTGAATAAGTCACCTATTACCACCAAATGGTTATGAAAGTTACCATGTTTAAATACAGTCACTTACAAAGTAATGTGACCTAAAGTAACGCTCAGGATACCTAACTAGTATCCTTATATTATCATTGCCGGTAATAATGCATTGAACTTGTGAGGTGTATTGAGAGTAAATAAAGTTGTTCATGTTTCAAACAAATTTCTTCACTGCTAATTTGTATTAGTTAATGATATAATTGGTCAAATGATTTTTTAATTTTGCGTAGAGTGTGTAACACCAACCAAATGCTGAGTAAAATTTCATGTTTATACCTCTTTAGTAGAGAAATAGAGTATATTTATGGATTCACACTATGTTCATTTATTTTCGTATAAACCTGTTGAAAAAAATTAGGCTTAGCTATTTAGTGAAATAGATAATATTATTCTTTATTGGGAAGAGTTAGATATAAAAGAAAAAAACTAATTTCATGAAATTTTAGTGATTCATGCCAAGGATACAATCAAATGAATACCTGCACTGAATTTGAGGAAATTAAATTCACCATTTAAGAGTTAAATGCACAACAGCAATCAGCTATTACTTATTAGTTATAGAAGCTGCAGACATTATAAAAATCCCCCCCCCCTGCCTCTCCTCCTCTAGTACAGAGTTAAATAGGAATAATATTACCTCTTACATTACTATGTAAACTTGCAAAGCTATACGTCTTAGAATTGTAAATAAGTAGAATAACATAATGGATGAATTCTTGACTTAAGCATATTATTAATTCTCGCATTTTTACCTTTTTGCACAATTATTTTTCAAACAAATGATTTTATTCCGGATAACCAAATATTCCGTGAAGAAATCTCTGTTCTATCTCATTGCACAGTTAATTCCATTACATTCCAATCAACCCACCATTCGCGTTACGCACCTATAAATACATCGTTACCGCAACCATGGATGGATCTATCACTGAACATTCAATGAACATTGAAGGCAGCATTAAAAAATATTACATAAGGTTAAGTTAGCGGTCCGGTTGGAGGCTCATGAAGGCTTATCACCCTCAGTGGTTTCGGTAAGTGTAAAATAAATACTTTATCTTTTACTTAGGTTGCTTTATTGAACAGTAAAACAGTAATATTATATTTTGTCATTGTCGAACTCAGCATGGGATGGACGGAATTGTCCCCAGACCACTAACCTAACTATAAATAATTATTGTCAAGGCTGTCTTCAATATCCCTCGAACGCGCAGCGATCGATCGCTGGTTACACTAATTAAGAATACACAGATTGCACAGCACGATCGACGATAGAGGAGAACGGTCGGTGGCAAATACATACACTAGGGTGGAACAAAAAATAATAGTTTAGGAAAACTTCACAATCTTCATATGGAAGAGCTATAAAAAAAAGGATACGTAATGAAAGAATGGTGCATTGACAATCGGGCCCGCAAATAATTGGGTCCAGGACAATAGTTGGCCACAGAGCAATTATTAAGCCCAGGAAAAGAAAACCCCGTGTGTAATAGATGATAATTTATTTAGTATGGGGCTTAACGTCTGTTTTCTGAACCAAAGGCTGAACGAATGAAGTCAAAAGAAAGCCCAATACAAGGGATTTGAAGAAGCTGTGAGAAAGAAAGCTGGCTTCACGATCAAAAATAACCTACAAACAGTCGGTGATAAAGCTCTCATAGATGCAGAAAAGCTACTCCGTGAATTCAGTCGCTTACCAATGAAATGAGACGAAAAAGGAGAAAAACACCTATGTGTGAACTTATGGATAGAAGAGGAGAATGAAGAGGTGAATTTGAATGAAAACTGCGATGAAGGCTACTGAATTTCATAGTTTAAGGTTAAAACCCTAGTTTTATCCTATAGAACCACAAGGAGCGTTGAAGAATGATGGACATAGTGAAAATGGCAATAGACAAAACATAATCCAAATTACAACAGTTCGGGACCCAAGCAAAATATAAAACACAAAATTTTTAAGAATGTTTATACATATAAAACTGAATATTCAAATTAAACTTTGAAACAAATACATCATGACCAAATAAACGTTAACAAAATACATGATCGTCCAATATTTTGCATTTAAAATTTAAATACTGCTTTCATTTTTGCTGAGTTGAATAGAAAGAAATCAAGGTATGGTAAAAGGGAATTTTATCGTGAGGAGCAATTTGATTGCTGAAATAACCTGATTTGCTTGTCCAGTTGATGGACAAATCAATATTTGTCCATCAAAAACAAGAAGGAGAAAATCTGTACAAAAGAGGAAATTCCTCCAGAACTACAAGTGAGGGGTTGAGATCCTTGAAGGTGTGGACCCGACCCTCTAAAACTTCTCTTTCGCGGCTGAGAGGATGCTGAAGGCATTCCCTATCTGAATAGCGAGAGCCTTTTTCTGTTGGAACAATGCAGTCTCCCTTGGATCGTTCGTTGTCTCAACAAGGCGTCTAGTCGTTTACCTATGGACTTAATGATTGAGGAGGTGGTACTGGCGTACGGTCCTTTGGTTTCAATAGCAATTGGCTAAAATATTTGAGCATCACCAAGGGCGAAGTATTTCTGACGATTACGGTTCTCCGCAGCCCTGGAAGCTGATCCGGCCTCAACCTCGGAATCATCGAGGTGTGTCTCGGCAAATATGTCAACAGACGTGCAATCCCAAATCAGACTCTTTCCATTCATGTAAGGAAAGCCAGAAATACCATCTGGCCAGAAGGCTCTATTTTTTAGTACTGATGGGAGTCCTGCTCTCTTCAAAGCCTGCTTTACAATATCATTCATTGCTGCATGACTCGAGTTACACTCAGAACTGTACCTACAAGACACTGAAGACAGGCCATGCAGTCCTCTAACATGCATCCCATTATCACAGCAGCGAATGAGTCGCACAAATTCTGGCACCCACTCTGAGAGCAATGTCTACCCTCAGGACATCTAAATCAAGTATACTCCTAAATATTGAAATGTTGGTTTCGTAGTCAGCTATTATTGTTCCTCTTCAATTTCTTGCATGTAACGCTCCTTCCTCATCAGTTTCCTCACGGAGCACCACAGCTCCCTGAGTGTGGAGGACTACACTGGCTAGTTTGGAGGGGTTGCGGCAACTGCAAAACTGTTCATACAAGTCTAATTTTTCGACACAGTCATCAAAATAGATTTTATTCACTATTCCCTATTTTAAGAGTTAGTAAATCACAAATTATGATTTATTTGACCAAATATAGGAAAAATATGTAACACGTACCGCTGCCCAGATAACATTTGAATATTCCGGGAATGTTCCATTCGGATTTAATGTTCCCCAATATTCCGACATTCCATACTGATACTCCCGGAATCTTCCTGGAACATAAGAATGGAATATGATTCCAATTGAATATTCAGGGAATGTTCCCTCAAGCTCATTAAATTCATAACATGTAAATTCATTTTTATGAATGTTCAGGGAATACTCGCTGAACATCAGTAAATTTATTCCATTTTCGAATCTTTTATGGAATATTCAGGGAACATTCCCTGAATATTGACCAACCTTTACATAATTCTATCAATAAAGTATTTCAATGGAGTATTCGAGGGATATTCCCTGAACATATGTTTATTCATACTATCTTCTACAATTTAATGGAATATTTAGGGAACATTCCTGGATTATTGGAAAAATTGAAGATAATCCTAAACATTCATCTCTTCCCTGGGAGTATTCAAATAATATTCCTTGAACATGAAATTTTCGAACTATCTTCTACAATTTAATGGAATGTTTAGGGAACATTCCTGGATTACCGGATAATACTTTAAATAATTATAAGCATTCTCATCTTCCTAGGGAGTATTCAAGGAATATTCCCTGAACAAAAGATTTTCAACCTATCTTCTACAATTTAATGGAATATTTAGGGAACACTCCTGGATTATTGGATAATACTTTAAATAATTCTAAATATTCTTCTCTTCCCTGGGAGTATTCAAGGAATATTCCCTGAACGTAAGATTTTCAAACTATCTTCTAAAATCTAATGGAATATTTAGGGAACATTCCTGGATTATCGGAAAAACTGAAAATAATTCTAAACATCCATATCTTCCTTGGGAGTATTCAAGAAATATTCCCTGAACATAAGATTTCCAAACTATCTTCTACAATTTATTGGTATATTCAGGGAACATTCTTGGATTATCAGAAAAACTGAAAATAATTCTAAACACTCATCTCTTCCTTGGGAGTATTCGAGGAATATTCCCTGAACATAAGATTTTCGAACTATCTTCTACAATTTAATGAAATATTTAGGGAACATTCATGGATTATTGGAAAAACTGAAAATAATTTTTAACATTCATCTCTTCCTTGGGAGTATTCAAGGAATATTCCCTGAACATAAGATTTTCAACCAATTTTCTACAATTTAATGAAATGTTCAGGGAACATCCCTGGATTATCGGATAATACTTTAAATAATTCTACACACCCATCTCTTCCTTGGGAGTATTCAAGGAATATTCCCTGAACATAAGATTTTCAACATATTTTCTACAATTTAATGGAATGTTTAGGGAACATCCTGGATTATCGGATAATACTTTAAATAATTCTAAACATTCTTCTCTTCCTTGGGAGTATTCAAGGAATATTCCATGAACATAAGATTTTCAAACTATTTTCTATAATTTAATGGAATATTTAGGGAACATTCCTGGATTATTGGAATAAGTGAAAATAATTCTAAACATTCATCTCTTCCTTGGGAATATTCAAAGAATATTTCCTGAACATATGATTTTCGAACTATCTTCTACAATTTAATGAATTATTCAGGGAACATTCCTGGATTATTGGAAAA
Organism: Caprella mutica; assembly: GCA_947561585.1. Taxonomy (NCBI): domain Eukaryota; kingdom Metazoa; phylum Arthropoda; class Malacostraca; order Amphipoda; family Caprellidae; genus Caprella; species Caprella mutica. Next base: position 26,645 of record CANNZV010004702.1, read on the forward strand.
ACTGAAAATAATTCTAAACATTAAACTCTTCCTTGGGAGTATTCAAGGAATATTCCCTGAACATAAGATTTTCGAACAATTTAATGGAATGTTTAGGGAACACTCTTGGATTATAGGAAAATACTTTAAATAATTCTAACAATCAACAATTTCAATTGAGTATTCAAGGAATATTCCCTGAATATAAGTTTATTTATTCTATATTCTACAATTAAGTGGAATTTTTAGGAAATATTCCTGGATTATCGGAGAATACTTTAAATGATTAAACTAAATAAATGGATTTCTTGAGGAGAATTTCCATAACATAAGTATAGATGCAAACAATATTCTACAAGTAAATGGAATCTTCAAGGAATATTCTTGGATTATCAGAAGATACTTTAAATAATTCTAACATTTTACTATATCATTTGAGTACCAATGGAATATTCCCTCAATATTAGCATATTCATACGATCTTCTATAATTAAATGGAATGTTCAGGGAACATTCCTGAATTATCGGTAAAACAATAGAATTATTTTAAGTTTTACCGATAATCCAGGAATGTTCTACATTCCATTATATTGCAGAATATTGTATGCATACAGTTATGTTCAGAGGTTTTTCCTTTAATACTTTGCAAGTATTATTTGTAATTATAAGAATATTTGTGATATTTGTAATATTGTAATATTTGTATTATTGAAATATTTGTAATATTTATAATATTTGTAATATTTGCTAAAGTGTTATCCGATAATCCAAGAGTGTTCCCACAACATTTCATTAAATTATAGAAGATAGTTTGAAAATATTATGTTCAGGGAATATTTCTTGAATATTCCCAAGGATTTTTAATTCAGAATTCTAATTAATCAATATTATTGCTACCTAGACTTGCAAGGGGTGTTGACTACTGAATTTAAATATATAATAAAAATTCTACTGAATATGAATATATAAAACAATTAAGAGGATTTATTAAAATTATTCTGGTGTAATGTTAATGGTTATAATCATATATTAAAAACTTTCGATATGAGATAATCAATTTCTTAAAGTTTAAATCATCCTTTTATATCTTGTGAATTATATTTAAACCCCGTGCGAGGCTAAGCCATTTCTGATATTCGTTGAGTTGTGCAGTGTGCGTGACGTCATCACAGCAACACTCGAAAGTCAAATTTAAAGTAACTAAAATGCGTCAAATCATAATAATTTTAATTTGTGGTCAATATATGAATGCAATAATAAATTTAGTTTATTATTTAATCACATAAGTCTCCAATTTTCTATTAAATAGTACTGCCTTGATGACGTCACGTACACTAAGCACATGATTTACCTCTGTCAAGTAAAAGTTCATCTCGAACAGTTGAAACTTGATCAGTTTTATTTTCCATTTCACAGCGAGTGGTTGAGCGAATTGTTGTGCAATTAATGAATCGAAATTGTTTGCTCCTTTCGTCAAATATGGAACAAATACTATTGAAAAAACAATTATTTTCAGTTCAACTTAGAGAATATAGTAGCTACATTCAACGCTATTGAAAATAGGTAGAATGGTAAAGATTTTACTTTCAAAAACGTGCCCGTGAAATAAGTGTCGCCGCCATATTAAACAACAGTTGTCCACTAGGTGGCTTCCTGCTACCCAATCGGAAGTTAGCCATTTTGCTGCAGTAGCTAATGAATATTACACTATTTACACAGGCTACCACCAAACTACAAAGAGATGATTCTTATTGGCTATTGTGACAGAGCTACTCTGATATCATTAACTGTAAGTATAGGTATAACTACTTTGGTATCATCAAATTAAATAGGTAGTTTAATCAAATTCCTATATCGTTTTACTAAATTAGGTCCGTAGGCACATGATCTCGAGCAATCTAGTATCTTAATAAACAATGAAAAAATGAATACATGTTGCAATAGTACCTACCTTGTTACGTACCTATGTGTAGATATGTTATTAATTTTACTCTCTTACAGTTATGTAGGCTTATCTTTATTATTGTTTAGGTATGCTTAGTTACCTTTGTACTAGGGCTAGTTACGAATTATCAGTCAGTTCCATATCTTCGATCATATGAAAAACTATAATAGGAGCTACCTATCTCTAGACTATAGGTAGGGTAAGTTACGCTTTGTCGGTCGGTTTCACATGTTCAGTCATATAAGAAAAAACTATATACCTAATCGGAAATTTATTTTTATATATTTTTTCTTATATGACCAATAATGTGATTGTGAAACTGTCCGATTATTCGTAACTTACCTACCCTAGGTACCTATTAATTATTATTGAATTCTTGTATTTATTAATGTCTTATGGATGGTAACGGTGTCATATCATGGATATAAATTATTTAAACATTAGGCTAATTAATTCTTGTTAGATACTACCCATGTACCTAAATCGTTTTCTCTTCTGAGTCTATGACCGAAGATGTGGAACTGACCGATAATTCGTAATTTACCCTAATATCAAGTTAGCTATGACAATTCATCATTATTCATGCCTATAAATTATAAAGTCATCAGTCTTGCCAATAGCTTTTTCTACTGTCAACTGATAGGTAAAATAAAAGTAATAATTAATGAGGTGATAGAATGAGTACCTTGCAAAATGACCTGCTGATAGGTATAACTGTGATCGAATTGACTCACTTCAGGGCAACTTTTTGATAAAACTATTTCTAGTAATGCATGAGCCATGATTTGAATTGAAATGTATATATTATAATTTATAGCTATTGTTAATATTATCTCTCCCCATAATAAAGAGCATTGTGTTTTTATAAATATATATATAAATCCATCATGCTCAAGAATTTTTTTTATAAAACTCAATTTTCTTATACTAAATATCTTCCAGATACTCCAAAATTTTCCAAATACTCCAAAATTTTCCGAAAACTACCAAATTTTCCGATAACTACCAAATTTTCCGAAAACTACCAAATTTTCCGAAAACTACCAAATTTTCCGAAAACTACCCAATTTTCCGAAAACTACCAAATTTTCCTAAAACTACCAAATTTTCCTAAAACTACCAAATTTTCCTAAAACTACCAAATTTTCCTAAAACTACCAAATTTTCCTAAAACTACCAAATTTTCCTAAAACTACCAAATATTCCTAAAACATTTAACTTCCCTAAAACATTTAATTTCCCTAAAACATTTAATTTTCCTAAAACATTGAATTTTCCTAAAACATTGAATTTTCCGAACACATTGAATTTTCCGAACACATTGAATTTTCCGAACACATTGAATTTTCCGAACACATTGAATTTTCCGAACACATTGAATTTTCCGAACACATTGAATTTTCCGAACACATTAAATTTTCCGAACACATTAAATTTTTCGAAAAACATTAAATTTTCCGAACACATTAAATTTTCCGAACACATTAAATTTTCCGAACACATTAAATTTTCCGAACACATTAAATTTTCCGAACACATTAAATTTTCCGAACACATTAAATTTTCCGAAAACATTAAATTTTCCGAAAACATTAAATTTTCCGAAAACATTAAATTTTCCGGAAACATTAAATTTTCCGAAAACATTAAATTTTCCGAAAACATTAAATTTTCCGAAAACATTAAATTTTCCGAAAACATTAAATTTTCCGAAAACATTAAATTTTCCGAAAACATTAAATTTTCCTAAAGCATTTAATTTTCCTAAAGCATTAAATTTTCAGTAAACATTAAATTTTCAGTAAACATTAAATTTTCAGTAAACACTAAATTTTCCGGAAACACTAAATTTTCCGGAAACTCAAACTTGTCCGAAGATCAAATTTTCTCTCAAGAAACTCATCCAAATTCATCCAAAACTTCAATTCTTTCCAAAACTCAAAATTCATCCAAAAACTCAAAATTCTTTCAAAAACTCAAAATTCTTTCAAAAACTCAAAATTCTTTCAAAAACTCAAATTTTCCAGAAACTCAAAATTTCACAAAACTATTTTACGGAAACACTCAATTTCCGTTTTCCATTAAAAACCCGTTATTCATAACGGGATAATAACTAGCTTAAATCATAATAGCCAATACAGCTCATGCAATTGTAATCTCATTGTATACCCTTCTCTTACAGTTCCAGCTCTTCTACTCTTAAATGACGAATAACGATGTTCATACTTCATAGCAAATTGGGTTCTCTTCACTGATGTAAATCAAAAAAAAAAATAAGGAAGCATTTCACAGTAGCTACCTACAGAAAATACGAAATCTTAATATTTTTTGGACAATCTTGATCGAAAAAGCTAGGTGAGTATTGTAGCAATTATATTCTTAATAATAACTAGTTAATTAGCAATATCTGAAAAAGTTATTGACATCATAATTCAATCTTTCAGATAATTTAGTAATATTTTTAGACACCAATTAATTATTCATTGGTTCTTGAATGAGGCCAAACTTTCGAATGCTACTTCTAATATGCATCCTGCATGCAATAATCTATGGATATATACTTTATTTTAATTTCAGAGCATTAGTACTCTCTTAACTAATAATAGGGTTGAAGTTTATTATATTCTAAATTATTTTAATTATATCCAATGCTATTTATTTGTAGCTGCTACATCACTTTAATTTTTGCAGAATAATAGCTAAGCCAATTTCAATTACAGATACTTTGAGACGGACATCTTATGGGAGAATGGCTGTACAACTTCAGAGATCTACTCTGTGGTCGGACTGTGGGTGCGAGGAACTGGAAAATGGACGAGAAGAATGAATGAAGTTATTCCCTTCCTAAGGTTTCCCCTCTATTCATTAAATCTGGTGTCCCATGTTCAGTAATCGATGAGACTATTTACTCAGCTATGCTGGGTAAGTTACAAATTGATGCACAGTTCCACATTTTCGATTATACTACCTATAAAACGAATATATTTAATATAACTTTTCTACACGTTATTTTTATTGGTCACCAATCTAAAACGTTCAATTTTATGATGTTTACTTCTATGATCGAGAATGTGGAAATATCGATAATTCGTAACTGACCCTAAATAGTGAACCTCAAATTATGACTATTTACAATTTTTTTAATAAGCCTGGTGGGGATCTATCCTGAAGCTGTATATGGCTAATGGAAGAGAATGAGAGTAGCGTCTCTTGGGTTTTTACGTGTTGTAATTTTCATTATGGATTGTTTTTTTTACTTTTACCAAGTTTATAATTTTATTAACGCTACTTGCAGTTTTAGAGGATAATGCTAGAGATATGCTCTTCAACTACGAGGTCTTAGAGATTTTGTGTTAGGTAGACAGGATCGTATAGGCTTTATTTGGAGACAATTTTGTCCTTTATCGTCATATACCTTGGTAAGTGACTGTATTCACGATGTAGCTTTTCTGTATCCATGAGCATTGTCAACTTGCCCTAATCTAGAGAAAACTTGCCCTAATCTTGAGACAACTTGCCCTAATCTTGAGACAACTTGCCCTAATCTTGAGACAACTTGCCCTAATCTTGAGACAACTTGCCCTAATCTTGAGACAACTTGCCCTAATTTTGAGACAACTTGCCCTAATCTTGAGACAACTTGTCCTAATCTTGAGACAACTTGCCCTAATCTTCAGACCACTGACCCTAATCTTCAGACAACTGACCCTAATCTTCAGACAACTGACCCTAATCTTCAGACAACTGACCCTAATCTTCAGACAACTGACCCTAATCTTCAGACAACTGACCCTAATCTTCAGACAACTGACCCTAATCTTCAGACAACTGACCCTAATCTTCAGACAACTTGCCCTAATCTTCAGACAACTTGCCCTAATCTTGAGACAACTTGCCCTAATCTTGAGACAACTTGCCCTAATCTTGAGACAACTTGCCCTAATCTTGAGACAACTTGCGCTAATCTTGAGACAACTGATCCTAATCTTGAGACAACTGACCCTAATCTTGAGACAACTGACCCTAATCTTCAGACAACTGACCCTAATCTTCAGACAACTGACCCTAATCTTCAGACAACTGACCCTAATCTTCAGACAACTGACCCTAATCTTCAGACAACTTGCCCTAATCTTGAGACAACTAGCCCTAATCTTGAGACAACTTGCCCTAATCTTGAGACAACTTGCCCTAATCTTGAGACAACTTGCGCTAATCTTGAGACAACTGATCCTAATCTTGAATCAACTGATCCTAATCTTGAATCAACTGATCCTAATCTTGAGACAACTGATCCTAATCTTGAGACAACTTATCCTAATCTTGAGACTACTTATCCTAATCTTGAGACTACTGATCCTAATTTTGAGACTACTGATCCTAATTTTGAGACTACAGATCCTAATTTTGAGACTACAGATCCTAATTTTGAGACTACAGATCCTAATTTTGAGACTACAGATCCTAATTTTGAGACTACAGATCCTAATTTTGAGACTACAGATCCTAATTTTGAGACTACTGATCCTAATTTTGAGACTACTGATCCTAATCTTGCAGCTATAGAACGTTTGTAAATAAAGAGTTAAATATATAGTCTAAGGTAGAAATTTTGTTAGATAGAATGTTATAGATAAATATTAAGTTTTGTAGTTAGTTATCTAGATTTTTTGTTCAAGTATTTTAATAGATTTTTTAAACGTTTTTTATAGCCTTCAGGGTAATGGAATTTGATCAGCTATACGTGTCAGGTACCTGAATAAAATATCCTCTTACTTGCTAATCATTTCCCTATAATCTATATTAATTAAACTATAGATGAAACATCCATTTGAATAATTAGTTTTTATCCAAAAATAGCACAATATTTGTTTTTCAATAAATCTATTGGTTACATCTTCAATTATCATGTTTTCTGTTTTTTAGGTAATTATTTACTATAAACTGTTATTCCTCTATTTTTACCGTCTGTCATTTCTTCCTATAGTTCCTTGAGTTCATTTTCATTTTGGTTTCTGCAATATTGCCAGAGTGCGCTGGGTCGACACTGTTACCTGTGATATCAGAGTAGTCGACCTAGTGCATAGAGCTTAGTTTTACTTCCCCCCTCTTCCATGATGTCTTCTTTCTATTTATTGATGGAAAAAGTCATTGAAAATAGGATGCGAGAGTATACTGTAAAACTATTAGATAGTAGTAAAAATATATTACCATTGATTCCGCAGCAAATCTTGACTCACTATAGCTTATATAGTAGATTACTACCATCTTGACTCAGGTGACATTTAACATTCCACTATAAATTCACAGTTCTAATTTAGTCTTCTGAAAGTGTTCCATAGGATTCTTCTGACAGTGTTCCAAAGGAATTTTCAGAGAATGTTCCTAAGGAGTCTTCAGAGAATGTTCCTAAGGAGTCTTCAGAGAATGTTCCAAAGGAGTCTTCAGAGAATGTTCCAAAGAAGTTTTCAGAGAATGTTCCAAAAGAGTCTTCAGAAGTTGTTCCAAAGGAGTCTTCAAGTAATGTTCCAAAGAAGTCTTCATGGAATGTTCCAATGAAGTCTTCATGGAATGTTCCAATGAAGTCTTCGGGGAATGTTCCAATGGAGTCTTCGGGGAATGTTCCAATGGAGTCTTCGGGGAATGTTCCAATGGAGTCTTCGGGGAATGTTCCAATGGAGTCTTCGGGGAATGTTCCAATGGAGTCTTCGGGGAATGTTCTAATGGAGTCTTCGGGGAATGTTCCAATGGAGTCTTCAGGGAATGTTCCAATGGAGTCTTCATGGAATATTCCAAAGGAGTCTTCAGGGAATTTTCCAATGGAGTCTTCAGGGAATGTTCCAATGGAGTATTCAGGGAATGTTCCTATGGAGTCTTCAAGGAATATTCCAATGGAGTCTTCAGGGAATGTTCCAATGGAGTTTTCAGGGGATGTTCCCATGGAGTCTTCAAGGAATGTTCCAAAGGAGTCTTCAAGGAATGTTCCAATGGAGTCTTCAGGGAATGTTCCAAAGGGAATATTTTTGAAGATTCCATTGGAATATTCCTGGAATGTGTCAGAAAAGGAACATTCAGGGGACATTCCAGTGGAACATTCAGGGAACGTTCCAATGGAACGTTCCTGGAATCTTCTGGGAAGGTTCAATGTTACCTGGGTGGTGACTGGAGATCAGATTTATATTGAAAATTCACTTGGTCATTTTTATGTTGAAGAGAGGCTGATTTAGGCGTTTCTTTGTCTGCATTGAGTCTGAATGGTTTCTTATTTTTATTTTCGTTTGATATCATACATGAAAAATTAGTAGTGGATCACACAGATTTTTTTTTTCAACTTCCAACTCCTTACATCTATGGGAGTTGAGGCGTGGGTTTTGCTCAAATCTGCCACAAATTATATGGAACATACACCGCACAACATTAAATATTGAAACTTACAAATTTCATCCTATATTCTTTATCATACACAAATACATATGGAACGCATAATCTATTCAGTAGTAAATAATGTTTTCAAGCACATCAAACAAAGGAACAAATATGAAATATATATTCCCTTATTTATGAGAAGATTAACGATTGGTTTGAGATAAAAGTTAGAAAATGCAAGTAGAGATGTCTTATTCGAGTGAAGGACGTGAAATCAAGTCTACTTATAGGATTGTGCTATATAAGTCAGAGACTATACTATACTTACTTACTATTATATTAGTCAGAGACTATGGCGACTTCCATCTCCTACGCTGGCCGGCAAGAAATCCGGATCTTAATCCGATTGAAAATGTATGGGCTGGATAGTCAACGAGTGGGATCATGCCAATGAAAGATCGTCTGAAGCTCTTGAACAGCACGTAGCCAGCATATGGAATAAACTTAGAAAATTTCCTTATTTCTTTGAAAATCTAGCTAGAAGTATGCCTCGTCGCATAGAAGAGTGTCTGGAAGTCGAAGGAGCTTGGCTACACTAAATATTAGGAAATCAATATCAGATTATTTTATATTTTCATATTTATGCGATGGTATTAGTTTAGATATACACAAATTTATTTTTTATTTCGAATCCGTTAATTAATTCATTGTTACAATTAAATTTATATTTAGTTTGTTTTAAATGTTTGTTTCATATTTACGTATTCCCTTACACCAACATTCATAGATTCATTGATCTATAAAACTGTCTGTATGTATTTATTATGAATAGCAAATTTATATAGGAACTTCTGTATATAACTTAATTTTTTATAACTGTTACTAGAGTTATATATTTCCTGTAAAAATCTTATTACATCATTTTTACGCTTTTGAATTTAATGTGATTTGTAAAGAGTTTGTTAAATAAATTGATTCTTTATCATATTTGTTGCAAATGCTTATGCCTTACAGATTTGAATCTTCGATTTCGATTCTCCATAAATTGCCTTTTGGAGATTTCCAAAATTATTTTGCTAAATTGAACCTCGAGCTACTCCAGTAAATAGTTAATCATTCAGGGAACAATTTGATTTGGATATTAAATTTGAATTAAATTCAAAATAAGACTAATATCCTAACGAGGGTAGTTTTTATTTGCGCTCAAGATAATTGGACAGCTAGTGAAAGATAGAACTGTAAATGATTATGAATTTATGATAAATGCCGTGTTTTTGACAAGTCATAAAAAAACTCAAATTAGTTTTAAACCAACAAAGATATGTTAAATTAACAAATGAACACTAAAAGTTTTAGGTTTCATATAATATTTACATGAATCTTAAGTTGTTAAAATTAGAACTCCTCTGATTGTCTGCAAAAAGAATATTATATAAAAAAAATCTATTGCGAATATACCAATGGAGCAAACTCGTCTAGCCAGGTCAGAGGATAGAAGTTTACATCCGCATTCCCATTCTCGAGAGTCCTTTCCTCTTTTTACAAAATTGCAGAATAAAGGGTATAAATAAATAATCAATCTTTAAAGGTAATTCATGAATTGAAGGATCTTGCGATTTAATTTAATAAATTTAGTCAAGGGTTTAACGTCTGTTTCGGAATCCAAGGTTATATTACCACGTTAAAGGATAATAAATTACAATGGACTCTAATAAGCAGTCAGAGAAAAAAGTAACTCCATATACAGTTACCAACCATCAGTCAATGACTATGCTCATGGATGCAGATAGGCTAACCGATGAATTAAGTCACTTACCAAGTAATGTGACATAAATGTGAGACAAGCACCAATGAATGCCCTCAAGGATAGAAGAGGAAAATGAAGAGGTGATAGTAAATTAAGTCTACTAAATAAATCTGATCTCCTAGTTGAAGAGCATAAATGTCCTCTACAACTGCAAGAAGCGTTAAAACTGACAATGTAGAAATTAAAAAGAATTTTG